>CM068314.1:3916700-4151700 GCA_034766995.1 Acanthacorydalis orientalis
TATATATATATAGAGAGAGAGAGAGAGAGAGAGAGAGAGAGAGAAAGACACAAAAAAAGAATAAGAATATATACTAAGCTGACATTCTGTATTGTTTAAAAAGATGTAAAAGAAGAAACGAGAGACAAATTAACTGAAGCGGTGCTCTAAATTCATGACTATCCACCAATTGACTGAATCCAGATTGTCAATGATACTCTGACCTCACATCGAGTCAAAGAAATTAATCGCCCATCATACAGTTATTGACCTGAGACCAAATGACTATTATCTGTTTCCTAATTTGAAAAGAGTTTCACGGCAAGCCTTCACCGATGATAATTACAAGCAGACATAAATCAGTACTTTGAAGGCAAATAGCAAAACACTGTTCATTTATGAATGTTTAGAAAAATTAATTTAATGATTTTAAAAAAAATGAATTCATGTTCTAAGAAACTCTGTTTAAAAATATAAAACTTAGATCTTTCAATCAAATTCCGCGAATATAAAAGGTAAGCGCACCCCCTTGTATGTCCACTTTAAAGATAAACCGATGAATAAAACAAATCAAACAGAAAAAAAAACAACCACGTGCGATACGACTTCTGGATCGAAATCGACGCACTTTGACCTACATATTCTCCTCGTGCACAAAACAATCGAAAGTAAACACGGTCGTTAAGTAAACACATCTGTAACAATCGGGTAAGTGTCACGACTACAAGTTAATTATACAACCGTTAGATGGAAACACCGTACAATTAAAATAATTGCCGGTCGGCGGGCCAATAATTAACGGTCGGGGGGTCGCGCGCATCAAAAAATCTACAATGTAAATATGCACACTACCGAAAATACGATTCCAATATTGATTACAGAAAACACTGTACACTTTTAGAGCAAAAATGAGTAAAAACAATAATTAAAGGTAAATAAATCTATCAAAATGACGTTCCCCAAAAAAAAATAATGTCATATTGTGCGCGTGCACGGACGGACGATGGCTCGTGTATACATATTTATGTATACGTTATGTGATTTTTTATTTTTGTTGCAGTGGGCGCGTTTGTGAGTGTGACGAGGGTGGTACCAATGTGTGGCGGTAAACACAATTTGAAATTATTATCAATTGCATAGAATTGTGAATTTTTCATAGTACTGTTTGTATTGTGGTGTCCGATGTATCCGATGGTGGATGGTTGTAGATGTAGATGCGGTGTTTTGGTTGGAAATGAGAACATTTTTAAATCATAAAGTTACTCTATTTTTTTTCCTTTTCGCAAATGAATCTTTTATTCTTCAGAACATAATTTTGATTAGATATTACTATTGATTAATATAAAATGTATTGTCAAATGATCTAATATGTCATACTTATAATTTCAAATATATATATATATATATATATACATACAAAGTCTATATCTATTCAGCTTTTTTTCTCATTTTCGGAAAAATCGAAAAAAATAATATAGTATTGCTATTAAATCAATGTTTACTTTTATATAAAAAGTGTTAAAAAAACATTATAGCAGAGAAAAAATTCCAAAATTAATGTTGCGTATACGCACCGACGTCGCTGAATAGGTTAAGCTAAGAATCAAAAATGAACGCTAGATCGAACGAAAATTTTTGATTTGACGGATAAAAAAAACATTCTTTTGAAAGACAGCTCTCCGTGAAATTTACTCTTTTCTTGGTATCGCGATAGGATCACCTTTCAGAACGTTATGCACAGAAAAATCTCGTATGAATTTTTGTCAGTGCCGGAATTACATTTTAGCAAAACAAAAAAAAAATACACAGGAATATAGGATAAACAAATGCAATAAATTTCAAAGTAGTGATCAACATTCAAAAATGTACATCTCTCATTGAATTTATTTTCTTTATATCACTATACATCAATTACATAAATACTAACATAAATTTTACATAAATTAACTGAACTGAATGAATATAGATTTGTTTGACAGATAATGATTTTAAAGTCGGTCATTCGGTTGGTCAGAAGTTGATTTTTTTCTATATCAAATTCTCAAATGAAAGTAAGAACAAGAAAGGTGAATCTCGTACTAAATATTGAATTATTCCTGTTTTACATGTGTTTACTCTCTCTTTCTCTCTCTCTCTCTCTATATATATATATATATGTACACACACATATATATATATATACATACACATACATACACAAGGAGGCTTAACCCCCTCCTAGCTTCGTTTGCGCACTTCTCAATTATAAGCTTATACATGCAGCTGAATGATACAATAAACATATTTTTTAACTCATTATGCCTATATAATTATTTCCTGAGATATATAGTAATGTAATTATTTTTATATACATATATTTATATATATATAAATATATATATACATATATTTATATATATATATATATATATATATATATATATATATATATATATATAAATGAATGTGTGTTCAGTATACCTATATAAACATATCAGTAGATTATTTTTGCAACCTTTTAGTTTTTTGCGGCTAAATACCCTTTCTTTCTTTCTCTCTCTCTCTCTCTCTCTCTCTCTCTATATATATATATATATATATATATATATATATATATAAGCCAAATGCTTCAATTATCACCATGCATGCCAACTATGACGTCATATCCACACACATCATTCAGTTGTTCTGAAAATTACACAACCTGTACGAAAAAAATACGGACGAGCCGCGCGCAACGTCGGCACTGATCTAGGAACCGGGTGTTTCCTTATTCATAGAAAAAAAAAGATAGCTCGGCTCTTATAACAAACAACACACAAGACGTTATATACGTTCACATATATATATATATAGATATACTCACACGTGCCCGGCGATTTTCCTGTCGTCGTACTTCCGTTGCGGCACAATATTCCCACCACAATTCGCTTCGTACATTTCTGCGTGAAAAAATATCGTCCATTCGCGAGAGAAACGCGCCGAGAGCCAAAAAAACACGTATGCGAGCAAACGCGGAGAACGAGAATTCGAGAGAACGGAGCACACACGCCGCGAGTCACGACGGACGAAACAGTTGAACGACGATTAAGACAACAAATAAAAAAAAAGTGACAAACAACGATACGGATCGTACGAGATGCACGTTTAACACTGTTCTCTGCGTTCGACTGAATCGTCTAATAAAGTCGGCCGACAAACAGTTAGGGAAGTACGTTACGAAAAACCGATCGAGTGTTGTCAACAGAAAAGTGCAGTAACGACAGTGAAACGCAATCCAAACGTCGGCGAACACAAAGAATGATGCGTCGTCCGGTGTCACGTGCCCGGTCGCCTACTTTGATTTTACGTCAGGAGATCGTGTCGGATACCGACGAGTTATCTATTAACAGAGACGAGTCGAATCTATCCGTTATGAATGTATGATTTAAGGATTAGAATCGTTCTATACGATTGACTTATATAACTCACTTGCAGTGGTAGTTAGTTTTATGTTGAATGTACGTTTATCTGTTCATTGTATTTACATAAATAAAACAGATGAATACACGGTGATATTTACAAATTAGACAAACGAATACATGGTAATATTTCTGAATAAAACAAACGAAAATGTGGTAGTATTTAAGAATTAAACAGATGAATATCTGTTAGTGTTTATGAATAAAAATTATTAATAAAATACAGTTTTTACATTCTAGCTAATTCCACTCCCATAAATGGTTTATTTAACAGCTCACAAGCCATGAAAAAATCCCTGAGCAGAACTGTTCAATAAATCATTGTTGATTATTATTGACTGTTTTTTTTTTAATATCAATTTCGACGGCGATTCGATCATCCTGAAAGCATTAACACTTTGGAGCCGTGGAGAGGGAAAGGATATCTTCAAAATATTCGCCATTGTTTTGTATAATTTTGCTCTATCTGAGGGATAACTGACGAATCCCTTATCGAGAAAAGGGCGGTTTGAGTTAATACAGTTTTTATAGATTTCCAGCCCTCTTTCACTGTTTTAGCATATTTTATGTGTCACAAAACCTTCGTCCAAAACTGAATAAACCATTTCTACGCTTTCGGTAACATTTTTTTTTTCAACTGGAATTTGAAAAGTGTGCAATGCCTACTATGCTGCTTTTGGACGCTATTATGTTCACTACAATTTTGTTAGGTTCCGTCAACTGTTTGGTTAAAATATATACTGTTTTTAAATATCAAGGTTAACATTTTGAAATCATAAAATGATGGAAAAATATTTTAACTTAAGACAGAGTTATGATCGATTCAATTTAAAGGCACAGAATAAATCCGAATACCTAATGCATTGAATTTAATTGAGATTATGTTGAAAAATATTACAATTGTACGACATTTTCTTGAACAACACAATAACAAAAAACATAATTAAGATTTGCAGTCAAGTCACCCCTGAAATTTCATAAATGAATTCTTCGTTCATTCTATTAACCACAAATATTCTTAAGAACTCATTTGTGCAAGTGTATTTGGCCACAGTGTTTGAACTGTATTCCACATACACAATCGAAACATATTGATAAAGTGTTAACGTCTGTGAATTAATTCATCTGTGTTATTGGATCTGATTACAATTAATCAGTCTTTATCAATTAAATCATTGTTCAAAAAATGAACAAACTGGATTTGGCATTTCAGTTGGAAACCGTTCTGTGATAACCAAATATTACAAATGTTTGTACAAACGGCAACATTTGTATTTTTTTTTTAAACCGTTAAATATAATTTAGCAGTAAACTTGTTCAGATATCATTCTTCGCATATAAAAAAAATATATAAAATATCTACTGAACTGACATTGATATTGATATCATGAAAATTTGATATAAATACTCCAGAGTAAATATTAGTGGAGGCGTTTACGCGATTTACACAAACTGTTTGGACTGGAAAAAACAAGTATAAGAACTTATATTACTTTTAGCCAACTATATAAGAAATTGATGGTACGAGTAACTTATAATCAAATGGATTATGGATTAAAAAATCTATATTTAGTTATCGAATAACTATTTGTGTATAAAAAGAGAGTGTCGTCGTACAATCAAGCCACAAGTGAATCGAGAGAGAGAGAGAGAGAGGCCACGAGGAAAGAACGTGCGTGTGATGAAATACCCAACAGATTTCCATATCTCGTACTGCGAGTGTCGGCCGTACATCTCTCCTCCGCAACCGGTGTTCGCGGCCGAGCGAAGTAGCGAAAAGAAGGGAGGAAAAGGAAAAAGTATATACGTACGTTTCGAAAAGTTATCATGGCTCGCACGAGCGAGCAGTTACCTAATCAGTTTTCAATTCATCCGCCGTACGGATCGAACGGGTATACCGGTGCAACCGCCGCCGAGAGAGCTCCGTCGTCGTCGTCAACGCCGCCGCCACCATCCATCCGCCCGCACGGCCCCATCGTCATCCCGACGCGAATGTTTATGACCTCCGTTGCAGTCTACTGCCCGACGCCGATAGTTGCCAACGAATGTCCGTGGCAATCTTTTGTCGACGAGAATTACTATATTTTTTTTATGTCTTTGGCCGTGATTGGAAATTGATCATTGTCCGCGCGACCGTACTACTACCGCTTTTCTATTGCCTTCTTTTTTTTATATTCCGGCGATAATTCATGTGACTTATCGGAGAGAACTTGCCGCACGGAGGCCAGTCTCATAAATTGATTGAGTTTTATTGTTTCTGTAATGGATATATATATATATATATATATATATATATATATATATATATATATACACACGAGGGACGTTTGAGAAGTATGGTGAAAGAGGAAGATAACAATGTTTTTTTTAAAAAAATAGTTTATTTCTCAATATAGTGTCTACTGAGGGCTATACACTTGGTCCAGCGAATCTGCAAAATATGCATTGACGGCGGCAATGAAATCCTCATTCGACGATAATTTCTTCCTGCTCAGTTAAATTTTTACGTTTGGGAAATGCAAGAAGTCGCATGGGGCCAAGTCCGGGGAACAGGGTGGTTGAGGAACCAATTCGTGCAAATTTACCATTGCGACGGTCAATTTATGGGATGTCGCGTTGTCCCGGTGAACGAGCATTTTTTTGTGGGTCAATCTTAACGGGTTATGTTCCAGCTCTTCTCTCAAACGGTCCAATAATGTTGCGCAACAGGATTCTGTTATCGTTTTTCCCTTCGTTAAGCACTCGATCTGGATGATTCCTTGAGAATCCCAAAAAAAAACAGTGCCCGTCAACTTCCCAAACAACAAAACGGTCTTCGCCTTCTTCGACCCACTTTCACCAGTCGTTGGCTCCTGCTTCGATTCAAGTGTGTAGTGATGGATCCATATTTCATCCACGGTGACGAATCGACGCAAAGATATCTATTCTTTTTTTCTATTTTTGCCTCAACTGCTACAATGCTCGCTTCAAACATATGTAGAACGCGAACAACGCGTCGATTCTGGCTGAAATTTCGCCTATGCTAGTTTGTAAAGTGGCACTTGATAGCTATGATGTTATCAAATAAATGGTAGAGCCATATCATAGAAATTTACCAAACTTATATATATATATATATATATATATATATATATATATATATATATATATATATATATATACTGATTGAATTTAGGTTTCCACATGAAAATATCAAAAGGAGGCGCAGGAATTCAGAAAATTCATGTTATTTTTCATTTAATATTTTAGTTCAATTCAATACTAAAATATAATTGAACTAAAATACTAAATGGGAAATAAGTATGTTTGAAAAGTGACATTGATAGCCGTGACGTTACCAAATGAATGGCGGCGTCATCTCATACAAATTCGCCAAACTTATCGAACGACCCACGATATATTGTGGTCAGCATTGATGCAGGACACTAAAAGGACACAAACGAACTAACACACAGACACAGTTTGTCAATACATCGAGGGAATTGTATCAATCTACTTTTATTATTTGTCTACTGAACTGAAATCAACAAAAGAACAATTTCAGATTAATAGCTTAATCTATAGCGCTTTCAGTGCTTATCAGAAACGATTAAAATATATTACTATTACTTGGCGATTCCGATAAGACTATTAATAGTATAATTACGAACGCCATTTCATGATAAATCCATTTGAACGGTTTTAATTGCCAGGCAATGTGTTTTCGTTATTGCGAAATGTTGTTCCTTGGAAGTTTCATGATGTTAAAAGAAAAAATGATCGATTTCTTGTTGTGATGTCTTCGCTATGGCTAATAAAAAATGTTTGAGTCAGAGACGTATATTTTTGATCAGATCCTATCATGGGGGGGGAGTCCAGAGTACCGTACTTTCCAAATTACCATCTTTTCAGGTCAATACAACATTTTTTAGATGCAAAAAATTTTTAAATTAGTTATGAAGAGGATAAAAACGGACTAGCTGAGTATTTTAATTCGAATCCCCCTGACTTTTATGTAAGAGAAATTAAAATATTGACTGAGAGATGGATGAACTTTGTATCTAACGAGTGGAATTATTTTGAAATTGATTTTTAATAAATAAAATTGTTAATGGTATTCATTTGTTTCAATTAAAAAACGACATTATTTTCCGGTACACCTAATATATATATATATATATATATATATATATATATAAATGGGGAGAGGTATATCTATTTGTGATTGTATTAACTGTTTCAGTGCTCGGCATTCTTCCAGACTCACACGGCGAAATTGTATAAATTAAGGTAATCGAAACACGTACAGCATTCTCTTGAGCGCGCCACCGCCGCTGCTCGAGAATAATTCGCACTAAATGTAAAAGATGTGCTCTCGAACGAGCAGACCGGATACGAGAAAGAAAAACATGAAAAAACATATCGACTTGAAATATGCAGAGGTAACGAATAAGATTACTTTAAAAAAAAACAAACAAAATAGACGCTCGCGTCAAAACGGCGCACAGGGTGTAGAATAAAACGTCTGTAAATGATGAGTGTGTGCCGACGGCTATGCAGAATGCGCAAACACATACAGCGACCAAATCGAAGAGTGATGTGCATTGCTGCTGCAGTTTGCAGATCGTTCATTCGATTGTGTGCGTTCAACAGCCTCGAGCCGAATCCATATCGGATAGTAAAAGCGCATATGCATTTATGGAATGTACAATGTATCCGCGTGTGTGTGTGTGTGTAATTGTGTGAGATAGACAGGTACGAATGTATGAAAACAAATAAGTGCAAAAGACGTTAGTGTCTATGCCCGTTTTGTAGTAAAGATACTATGTGATTTATAGAGGTGATACAAACTCTAATATACTTGGAAAAACACGACTGATTTATAACTGAATCACTTTAATATATTAAATGTGTAAAAGTATAAAAGAGTTTAAAGTCGGTTCCACACATGCGGCTATTTGCCGAATGTTGTTGTTCTCTTAAGTGTGATCGTTCCTAGTGGTGATCATAAGCAAAACAATGCGTGCACATATGCGAATTTAGCTGAGCATCGATTCGTTGCAGGAACGATAAGTATTATCTTCAGAGTGTCGAAAACTTATGATTAGTAGGAGACGCATTCCAAATCACCGTTTTTTTTTCATACATATCGAAAAACTCGAATGCGATTTCATTAGATCATTCAGTTGTAAAACTAAATAACTAACTTTAAGTTAAATAATAAGTGAAAAGAAGTCTATTTGAAAATTTAAGTTTTTTATTTGTTCGGCCGTGAATATAATTTTATATTTATATATATATATATATATATATATATATATATATATATATATATATATATATATATATATATATATATATATATATATATATATTCATTAAATTTTTAGTATTGTAACAAAAGAAATTTAAAGTGTGCAATACCTGGAATTGGAATTGTAACGCTTTCCTAAACGATATATAAATCGGCCACGCTATTCCCTTAGTGAATTACTCTCCAGATATCAATACTTGTTAACTCTCTCTCTCTCTCTCTATATATATATATATATACTTATCTACACCTATCTATACCTATCTATATCTACCTAAATCTACCTATATCTACCTACATCTATCTATACCCATCTATAACTATCTAAATCTGTCTACATCTATCTACATCTACCTATATCTACCTGTATCTATCTACATCTACCTACACCTATCCAAATGTATCTATATCTATCAATATTTACCTACATCTATCTACATATATCTATACCTACCTACACATCTACCTATATCTATCTATACTTATCAAAATCTATCTATATCTATCTACATCTATCTCTACTTGTATACCTACCCTATATCTGTCTGTCTGCCCATATCTATTTATCTTTCCACATACATACATATATATATATATATATATATATATATATATATATATATATAAACATATATACACATACACAAACACACACACACACATATATATATATATATATATATATATATATATATATATTTACACATATATACCAAAGTAAAAATGAGTGTGAATGAAAGGGTCAAACAGTGTGTACCTTATTAATAAGATCCTCAGGTATAATAAATTTTCATATGAAACTTTTATAACTTATTTAGCGTAACGCCGCCACCACCAGTTTACTGCTCGAATATATTAGATATTTTTTCGCTCTCTTCATCCGTCTAATGCGGAGTGTTGTAAGAGTAATAGGAATTTTTATACGTTCATTAGACCAAATTGAGTACAGGAATTTTCATATGAAATTTTGATAAGATCGTCTGGATATTATATTCAAGCACGTTTCTCTAACTTCATAAATTCACGTCGTAATGAACGTTCGCGTAAGTGCTCCGAAAATGTATGTGGATATATTCGCTGACTGGTCGTGCGGCGCGACATTTTTTTTTTTTTTTTTTATCAGAACGAGAAGAACAAACGATCGACGGCCGTCGATGATTTCGAACGCGTTCCGATATACATTTCCATTATAAGATACACACGTTCGGATGTACGAAAAATTAGTTCTGAACGAGCGAGCCGCTTTGATGTACGAGTTTTAATTTAAAATTAACGTATAACAATAACCGGTCGACGGGTTTTCGGTACAGTGAAGATTTCCAGTATCGATCCGATGCTTCGGGAACAATAGGAGAAATAATTCCGTGCTGTACGTACGTACGAACGAACGAACGAACGTATACGCACAACAAGTCCTAAAATAGAAACTTGAACCGAACTTCAAACGGCTGATAAGCATCGGATCGCTCATTCACTCGTCTGTAATTAAATTAGACACAAAAGACATAGCAGTTATTTATTATTACATTATAAGGCTGGCATCGTTTACCGGGAATTCAATGAGGCGTCGCCCAATTAAATAAAACTGAAATGTAGATTTATCTATAAGTTAGCGTCGTTCGAGAAAAAATGCCGGTTGGGAGGTCTCGGAAATATATTATACTACGTTTTAGATACCCGTGTAGATATACATTCGCATCGGATTCGATTTATTCACATGCGTGCAAGCGAACAAAAAAATGGTACTGTCATCAGACAGGGCGTGAAAAGAACAATAATACTATTTATGCTGGAAATTTGGTACCACTTAATTGACCACACTATTTATGATACACACATGTTATATTTATCGACACATTCAATTATTGAAGTATTAGATCTACAAATTAATTCGTTACTTTTTTTTTTTGTACAGAAAAAGAATGTTTCTTGACGAAAAAATGATATACATTTAAATCATCAAAATATCACTCATTACTTAGTACAATTCGGCTCCATCTGTCGGGTAACCAACGAATTCAACCGGTGAATAAATGCAAGTTCCTACACTAATCTATTCAAGTCTGTCTCATATTGAACTTGGCGGCAGAGATGGCTCGTCGAGTTGTTCTGAATAATGGGAAGGTATGCGAACCAGAAAACTCTAGATGAGACAGAGCTCATCCTGGCCGTACTAAAGAGTCTTTAATCACTCCCCGTAATAAGGTGTCGGTTTCTTGTCTTTGAGAAATTCTGGTCTGTTTCGAATGGATTATTTATTGTTCCTGTTGGACGCCTGTGATCAAGACGTTTGTATCCAGATGCCTGCGTTCAAAAGCCTGCGTCCAGACGCTTGTCAACCACGCATGTGTTACACAATTTTATCCGAATGTTTGTTTTCAGATACTTTTTCCAACGCAAGCCTATTTCCATGATTGACCTGATTTCCACGTGCAGAATATTGAATATCTCTTTTCATGTGTTTTACAACCATACCAGTCTTACATTCTTCATGCAGTTGTATTGTATCGATTCTTCCTTATACCTTTCTTAGCTAGATATTGAAAATTCCATCAGTCTTCAATGTCTACTTAAGAATGACATTCGCGTCGAAACTAGTAGTGAAAAACGGACACTCATCTGATCGAAAAGGACGAAGACGGACACGATAGTTGGACACAAAATATTGTTTTTTTTTTAATACCTGTTCACTTGTATTTTTTGATCCTTTTCTTAATTTCCTCGCGAGTTCTTACATTTTATTGTACTGATGTTTTCATAAAAAAACCTACAGGAGTCACTGAGACCTTGATTTACAGAATTTAACTCATTACTTTTCAGACAGACCTTTCATAACTGTAATATATCTGACATGTGTGAATGTCGGATGAAATGTACAGTGAAGTGAAAGCATTAACAATAAAATAATAAGCAGAGGATGAAAAACAATACGGTCATCGTGTGTGTCTGCGTGCGAATGTCGATGTGTGTATGTGTGTGGACGGATCGGGGTTCGCGTGATCTGACTTGAGGCGCGTGTCAGGAGCAGCGACCGTCGAGTTTTTAACGCATTTTGTTCTGTGTGGCCGCGGGGGGTCCGTGCACCGTAGGTCGTCGTCGCATGTGTGTGTGTGCGTAATTTGTCTCGACGCGACAGCCGACGCTGACCGCACAAAGGCCGCCGGCGGCATTTCTTGTGGCGTCGTCGACGTCCGTTACTTCCTAGCTGCCGCTGCATACACTGCGGTCGATGATTTAAAACTTTTTTTATCACTTCCGAACACATTTTATAACGTGCTCTATTCTTTATGCGGACTCGGGAGGGAAAAGAATTTCTGTGAAATGTATTAAGCACATACACACATTTCTACATACATACATACATATTTAAACATATATATATATATATATATATATATATATATATATATATATATATATATATATATATAATTCTTGTGTATAGAAAATCGTTTTGTAATTTTCTTTGTAGTTTTGGGTTCAGTTGACGCCGTTGGCCGGTTCCGGTTGTCGGTCTCCATACGGAAGGTCGTCGATTCGTTTATGATTTTCCGAGCGGCCATCTTAACTAATCTTTCACGTGTTTTATTTATTCGTTTCTTCTCTGTATATCTTTTGTGTTTTATTTTCACTCGTCGCATGATACTTCATCGACACTGATTTTTTTACAGTTTATATTATTCGAATTAAGCAGAGCTGTTTAAATCGAGCTTTTAAACAAAACAGAATATGAAGATTAATCATATTCGATTTGCATGCTGATTTCTAAAAGTTAACGTTCCGTTTTTGAATAGAGAGAAAGAGAGATGAGAATAACATATATCTATTTCAAGAATTTTGCTCCAGTTGATTATCTTTATTTCCATCAAACTTCGTATTTGAGCCGCGTTCACATCTTAAAATGTGATTCGAACTGAAAAGATGTTCTATGAACAAGCTTTTAAATAAAAACAGTAAACACAGTCTGTTTGTATTAATTGGATGTTGATTTTTAAAATTAATGGTCAATTTTTGAGCCGATCATCTTTTGAAATTTGAAGAAATGAGAAAAAAGTAATTGTTTCCAGAATTATACGTTTGTGAGTTATCTGTAATCTATGAAATTTTTTTTTAATCCACTTTTACACTGTCAAGTGTCATTCGAATTGAAAAAATGTTCTATGTACGAGCTTTTAGGTAAAACTCAATACAGAGGTCTATTGATATTGGTTTCTAAAAGTTAACGTCCTGTTTTCGAGCCGATTTCTTCCAGTTTCAAGAGATGAGAATAAAAATAAACTAAAATTCTCCATAAACTCATAACTTACAAGACGACACTTCAATTACTTTTGCCATTTATATAAATATATTTATGAAACAACACAAATATTCTTTGTTTACACTTGTATATTATTTTTTTTAAAAATCGCACATTTAAATTTATTTCTAAGAAAACAATAACAGAAGCAAATGCAATACCGAAAAACATGACAAAAAATTCTCCGTACATTTGCGGGTTCACCATAAGTTAGGAATGTCCTGACATGTTCTTTTCTGTTGAGGTCGCGTTTGTTTAATCATAAAGAAGCTAAGGGTATTCACTGAAATATTTTTATCTTCGACTGAGCATCAATTTACAGTAATCAATTGAATAAATCACGAACATAGGCTTTGTTATGAAAGAAATACCAATTGAGACCGAAAATTTAATAATTAAACTGCAAATAGAAGGAAAATCAATATCGGAAATGGACAGAACACATTCTTCTGTATAATACCATCATAAAAAATTACAAAATGCAAGGTTCTGTAAAAAATAGACCCCGTTTGATCGGTTAAAAATTTCATAATTCACATATGGAACGTCAAAATTTGAAAAAAAAAATCGAAATAGTACAAAATTAAGAGCTGCAAAGATAACCAGTTAAATTAAGGGAAGTTTTCTATAAAAGATAAGAAGTAATGGTTGTCATGGACGTGTATCGAGGTAGAAACCGCTAATATCGACACAAAACAGTTGGAAAAATTAAACATTGCCAATGAGCTTCTAAATAAGCAACAAAACTTTTCGAATCATGTAATTTGGAACGAACAGAAGAGGAAACATATAGTGTAACGCTAACACGGAAACGGAAACTTGAAATCTAACTCGTAAGGTGAAACATGGTGATGAAAGCACGGAGTAGGGGTGTAAGGTAGCAACTCGAGTCGGAAATTTAAAATTTGTTGAAACTACTATACGAGAGGGTTTCAAAAAATTTATAGAAGTGAATAGAAAGATAATAGTTGAGGCAGTAAGATTATTTTTATTTTTCAACATAATCTCCCATAAAGTCAATGCATTTCACATAAATCTGTGAAAATTTCAACACAAGTTTTGAACGAAATTTATTAAGTCAACGATTACTGATAATGATTTCAAAAACAATTTGAGAATTGCAACTTCATCCTCGTCAGCTGCGGTTCCAGTAAACGTACTGTGATTATTGTTAGTCTGTCTCTAATTAAACAATGATCCCGTTTGGCATGCGTTTTATTCGTTCTCTGATTGGTTGATATCAGGCCACACGATCTGTGTTCTGTTTCACGGTTTACAATCGAAGAGCGTATGCGATTTCTGTGTAAATTCTGATGAGAAATTTATTAAAAACATTGCATTCAATGAAGTTTTAGAGTAAAACAATTGTCACAAATTTTAACATTGTATTTTGTTATTAATTTTTATCAACTTTTCCAATAAAAAGTCTACGACTTACATTTTACACGGACTGTTTGTGCAATATGTTAATTTCTCTTAGTTGTTATGAGAGGAATGAGCGTTAGCGAGCGGGGGGTAAAGCTACCCCGCGGCTTGGCAAGCGCGACGAGCAAAAAGCGGAGCATCCTAGTATAAAAAAAATTACATAACACGAGTCAACTATTAAAACTGTAAAGGGAATGAAAATCTGAAACACTGGACGAATACAAACAACTAGTTCTTCAAACGAAACGAGCCCTTTGTAAAAAAAAGCTCGCATGTAATTATTTTCGAAAATATCAAACACTAATTAGGACGGTGTTCAGTCGCAGAGACCTGCGAATATAAGAATAACAAGGATAAAACGTTGCCGACAGCGAAGATTACGCAAAATAATACTTATGAATGTTTCAACTGTCCTCTGCGCGAGACACATTTTAAATCTTATGATTAAGTTGTCAAGGAATATAAAGCTTTAATGTTTGTGGTCGCATGTGATTACGTTCCACTGTACAACGAATATAATTAAATTTAATGTACTCGCTCGCGGAGCACTCGCTCTAATTGGTACACATACGGAATTGTTTCGTCCGACATGAACAGATTAAAAAGGAATTCTGCTCGTTTGAAAGTTCCAAGTTTCAGGATGCGGTCGACAGACGCTCGATTGCATGGAGCGGCGGACGGAATTCGGTTCTTTTTTTTTAGAAAAAGATTATTATAATAGAAAAGTTGGATTTCGATAGGAATTACTGCATATTACTTAAATATTAGAAATTTGAATGAGAGTGTCTAAAAGTAATTCTTGATGATCGAGATTGGTAGCGCTGATGTAATCGAAACATCTGAAATGAAAAATTCAGTGCCGAGCATCGGAAGCTGTTTTAAGCCGTACGACAGTTTCGATAAGAAAGAAATCATCAGTGTAGTTTTTATCGGGCTTTCTCGAGCGCACCCGGTGTTTTATGACGGAGAGAAATGATGAAACAGCGCGACAAAACAGTAATACGGCTGTTTATTGAATTCATCCGAAATTCAAATACGCTCGAACGCAACAGTCTCGTCGTTTATTTAGCGCGCACGACGAGTAGAAAAATACGTTCGGTTTAGATATCAATATGAAACGGGAACAACGAACAGAAACGTCGCGCAATAAAAACCGTAAACAATTTCCCGAGCGGTGTCGAATTTATCGCCGCCGGAAAGGAAAAACGCACTGTGATAGGAAGACGTCGTGTGTTCGGGCCGGCGTGTGTACTGTTTTAACACGAGTTCAGCATCAAGTGGTTACATAAACAGAGACAATGCCGAAACACAAATCTGTGCGGATGCTTTCGGTGCAGTCGTTTTCACTTAAAGAGCGTCCGCCGCTGTTCCAGTTTACTGCAACACGAGGGTAGGGTGAAAAATTCAGAGCCTCGCGTATAGGCGGCGCCGCTATGATCGATATTTTGACGGTGTTGCATGATTTCATTCTTCATACGTTTTTATGTTAGGAGCTTCAAGTCAATAAGTCGTTTAGTGTTCGTTTGACAGCCCGCCGAAGCGAACACCTCACGCATAGTTTTTCAAAACGGAAAAAGTGGAAATTCGTGCTGTGATTAAATATTCTTTTGAAACGCTTCAGTGCAACCGATATAAAATAATAAGTACAGTAACAAGTATTGTGCGGAATTACTGCAGCGTTTGTACGATGGAATCCCGAATAAAAAGAGAGACTTTCTTTTTGTCGAAAAAGAAAGTGCTGTTTCATCATGACAATGCATCAGACCGTAGACCAGTTGTTGCGATGGCTAAAGTCAATGAATTAAAATTTGAATTGCTTGCCCACCCGTCATACTCACTAGATTTAGCGACTTTTATCTCTTTTCTAACCTTAAAAAATGGCTCGGTGGAAAAAGATTTGTGAAAAACAATGAAGTCAGCAACGCTGTAAATAGCTATTTTCAGAACCTTGACAAATCAAAAAAATCAATGAATTAAAGTTCGAATTGCTTGCTCATCCATCATTCTGACCAGACTTAGCGCCCAAAGCGACTTGTATCTCTTTCCTAACCACAAAAAATGGTTCGGTGGAAAAAAATTGTGAAAGACAATGAAGTCAGCAATGATGTAAATGGTTATTGAATCGACCAATCAGCCTAGCATAAGCGCTCTAGAACATCGTTGGGCAACGTGTATCGAGCAAAATGGAAACTATGTTGTGAAATAGATGAATTCCGATCGAAAAAAAATGTTTTCTTCTTCAGTCCCGGAACTTTTCACCCTACCCTCGTAGCGGAGCTATATCGCAGTGAATATCGCCAGTGTTAGGAGCAGATAACAGAGAAAGGAGGTCCGCGACGACGGTGTACAACGTCGAGGCATCATCATCGTCGATATCACTTCTCGTAAAGCGTTTTCTCGTTTTCTATTCGGCCGGCTGGTTGGATGTAGCGAGCAGAATCGTCCGCTCCATCTCGGCTCGTAATGACTTCGTTAAAGTGACTGACTGGCTGAATGCAAATGACTGTCGACGCGTCGCTCCGGTAATAAGGAGCACGGGACGAGAAAGAGAAAACGAGAGAGATGGAAAAACGGTACGGATTTTTCGTCGCTAATGAGCGCGGTATTTTTAGTGTTTAACGATACGATAGCATTTCTCGCTGATTTACGATATTTAAGTTTTTTTTGGCGTGTCCTCGTCGACACTTCCTCTCTTTCTCTATATTTTTTCAGAACGGGGTTTTCTCTTTAGTTTCGAGAAACGAACGTTTCTTTCAACTTCCAAACTGTACACTGGGCGAACGAGCGAGCTGAATATGGACGTGGCAGGTTTCAAAAGAAACATTAAGTCTTTGACGAAGCCGTTAATTTAGTTCTTTGTCGCAGATCATAAAGAGGAAAAAAGTTTCGACGAATTTCAGAAAACAGAGTGGCGTTTAAACGTCCGCAGTTGTTTTAAAATGTATTTATTAGAAAAGTAAAGACTTTCAGATATAAAAATTTGATTAATTGTTCAAGAATTAATATTATGTTTTTTTTTTATATTAAAGTATTAGGTTGGTAGGAAAATAATTGCGGTTTTGTTTCCTGAATTCTAGTCTTAATTTTGTCAATGAAAGTGTCATTTAGTCGTGTTCATGTTAATATTATTTTGAAGTGCATTTTTCGGTCTGTATTTTGGTAAAATCGACTGGTTTTATTGTTGATTTTACTTCAAAGTGGCCTATTAAATTAAAAATGAAAAAAGAAGAAGATACCCACCTTATTCTCCGGACCTGTCTCTGACAATTATCATTTTTTTAAATACTTGAATAATTTCCTACGAGAGAAGGTTTTCAAAGATCAAGCATCAGCTCAAAGCGCTTTTAATGAATTCATTAATTCCAAGACTAGATAATTCTATCTTATATCTTAATTCTTCTATCTATCTCGTAGGAATAAACCAAATTATTTTCTGTTAGGAGAAATGTGTGCACGTCAATGTTCTTTATTTTGATTAATAAATATATTTTTTAACTGATACATATGTCTTTATACTCGATATGTACAAAACGCAATTATTTTTGCACCAACCTAATGTGTGTATGTATATATATATATAAATATATATATATATATATATATATATATATATATATTATATATATATATAGAGAGAGAGAGAGAAAGAGAATATACACAGTTTATACAATTACAATACTACAGGAAATATTCTTGGAATAACTGCTATTGCTTTCGAAACGTGATGTCGAGCCACAATTTACATAAGGCCGTAAAGTGTTGAAGAAGTAAACTGTAGTTTCAATGAATTGTACTGACTTGGATAGTTCAAAAAACTTTAAATTATTTTTAACTAATCTTCAAACACATACACCAAGCACTTTTTTGTGATCAAAATTTCAAAAAAAAAAATAAAGAATACTCATGTCGAAACATGCGAAGGTATTTATACTCGATACGTAAAAAACCGCAATTATTTTTGCACCAACCAAATAGTTAAAGCTAATATTTCGATACCGGTAATGCAGCGGTATTTATCGAACGGTCTATTCATTTATTTACTCTCGTCCTCCGTTCACTATACTCCCTCATCCACTTCTTCACACGGCCGACCTAGCGCTAGACGAAACGTGTCGAATAGATGCCAAACCTGATTAATAAAACATGACCAGATAACGTGCCGTCACGGATTTTTTCGACGCACACGCGACGGCCCACGAGCTCGAAGCCCCGTCGCCAGAAACGTACGCCGCGTTCTCGCGCGCTCCGCATCGCGAATAATGAACATAAAATAATTTATTATCGTGATATAGGATGAATGATTGCTATACGAAATGTCAGTGGAAGTTAAACAAAAAAAAAATAAAAATAAAACACACACGTGCGCGCGCGCGTTTGTTTGCGAGCCGTGCGTGCGTGTGAGTAAACAAGAGCTTTCATCGCGGCGCTTTCATATGCATACTAATCGCGATGATCGATCTCTCGATAAAAATCTCCCGATTTTTATTTATAACGCGGATTTCTCTCCGCACGAGATTCATTTATAACCAGTGAGCACAACTGAACCGTTGCGAGCGCGCCGCTGAATCGAACATCAGATTACTTTTGTCCTCTGTAACGCTTTTGTCTCCCGGCGATATTTATTGATTTTCGAATGATAATTTTTCACGCGATTCATTAAAAGTGTACACACGAGAAGTACGGTTATTTACTGAAAGATAATTGTAGAATATTGTGCGGCGGTTCGAACGTTCGGTCGGCGCGATCTGCGCATGCGCACGAACACCCGTCGTGGTTTCCTCGTGTATTCTGAAGCGGTTCTCTCTGTGCAGCGTCGTCGTCGAGAACAATTCAAAGAAACCACGAAAGCTCTTTGTAACGACCGCTGAAGTTCAATACTTCAAGTTTAATTAATGATTGATATCGCTTTCGTTTACATAATTCCAACGTTCTGCGAATTTATTGTTAATGTTATTATTTTATTCTCGGGGATTTACATTCAAAAATACATTTCCGTTTATTGTTCTCGACGAAAATCGTCCAAGTTTAAATTTCGTTCATTATTAACGGATTTTTTTTAATATAATTACATCGGATGACCGAGAAAGTTCTGTCGTTTTTGAACTGAGAAAAAAACACTTGTGCATTTTTACATTAAATAACTATTCATCAAAATATCCACCTTCGTATTGAAACCTCCCTTTCCCAGCGAAAAGATTATTTATAAATTCGATTTTCATAAAACTGATTATGAATGTAGACACTTCCATTTTTAATTTATTCATTATGAAACTGTTTACCACGCATACGATTGTCCAAAGATAAAAATAGGCGATAATCTGATGATGATATGTCAGGGGAATACGGGGCATCACCCACCCTAAATTCACAATTGTTGTACTGGCCTCTACTGCAACGTGTGGTCGTGCGTTATCTCGCAAAAATAATACTTTTTTACGATTTACAAGTGATTGCTGTTTTTATTTTAATGCATCGTATACTCACTGGACTTGTTCACTGTAAATGTTTTCTGTGAGGGTGTGACCCACTCGTAGATATTCATGATGAATAATTCTTTTTCAAGTCCACCAAACACCGAGAAAAAGTTTTCGCGGTGTTAACTTTCATTTAGAGCTTTATGGATCGCCCAATGAAAGCCAGTGTTGAGTACGTTTGTAGTTGGAATAAATAATCTATTTTTCATCAGTGGTCAAAATTTAATCCAAAAAATTATCTGATTTTAATCGTGATATAAGAGATGTAGATTGTAAGACGCTGTAATTTGTTATTGTGAGTTAATTCGTGTGGTACCCACTTACTTAATTTCCACCTCTCTCCTATTTCGTGTAAATGCTTCCGTATTGTTTCGTCACTTACTCTGAACAATTCTGCACGCTGTTGAAACGTTCAACTGGAATTTGTTTCAATCAGTGTCTCCGGTTCGTCGATATTTAAATTTGATGGTTCTGCCTGATCTGGTCTCGTCTTTAATGGATTTATCTCCGGCAGGAAATTTTTTAAACCATCCCTGCACCGTTCTTGATATAACTGTATTTTTTTCCAAACGCAGTACAAATTTTTTCTGCAGTTTCTGTAGCGTTACTCCCAAGCTTAAATTCATAAAGAAAACACGCACGTACTACACTATTTTTCACAGGCATTTTTAAGGGTTAGAATAGTGTTTTAAATTAAAGTGAACAGTTCGAGATTCATTTAAAACACATGCTTATATTACTGATAAACAATTCTTGGAATTATTGTACGTTATAATAGCGACAGAACATTTTTGGTCACCTAATATGTATATATATATATATATATATATACATATATATATATTCACGGTACATGCATACCAATATAAAATTATGATATTGATATCACAAGAAATGTTTTTTTTCTTAGGACCGTTTGCGCTGTTGCTTGCCATGAAATAATGAAAGAAACCTTCAGCGTGGTTACCGTCCCGGGAGTCGCCCCTACAACCAGTATGTGTCGTAAAACACGTGTAAAAATCTTCAGTTGTCAACAAATGTTGAACCTGTTAAAACTCGGTCAAGTCTGGGAAAAATTGCAAAAAAAAACAGATGTCATTGCAAAGGGTTCTTTTCTTTCTTAATAATTCGATGGTTGTGATAGCGCGATGTGCGATACGGGTTCAAGTGCACAACGTACAAGGACCTTCACTTGTGCATTTTTTTTTAAAAAAAATTAAACATGACATTTTAATACGAAGTAGCCAATCTTACTGTGAAAGTAATTATATAGACATACTAATATATTTATATATTACGGTATTCAACAATATATCCGAAAGAGCGGGGGCGGCGCGCGTGGTGATTATGCGCCGATATCAACAGTACGATTGGGGTTTCATCTAACAAAACTTTTATAGTTCGATTGCTGAGCTGTCAATTCGTACACCACGTTATTAAATACAACTGCGGAACGTGGCTGGCTCAACGGAATAATTTTTTTTTCACTTGATTGTCACAACGGAAGCATATTCGTCTTAAATACGAATTCTTTAATACTAATCCATATCGGCCAACTGCCTCGCATCGTTGGCTCCCCTTTTTTGTAACAGTGTACGTCATTAATTAGTTCAGTCCATCTACTTCAATTTACAATTAAAAAATTCTCATTCAGATAATGTCTCCCGGAAATACACCTGGTACCGCTGAACGCTGCATCGATTACATCACCTCAATAATGGATTACTACTACAGGAGGCACGTGGCACAGTATATCGACTTGAAAAAAAAATCTAATAATTTTAAAATGTGTGCCTTTAAAATATATATTTTAGTTTTTCAATAAAACATGATTTTCCATGTGGAAAAAAATCATCAAGATAGGCTACTTTCAAGGTTCCGAGGTATATATGCCCTTGAGTATGATTTAGTGAAAATTTTCAACACTACATTTCTCTTCCGCATCGGCTAAACCCAAACAAACACATCCAGTTAATCCTTCGCCAAACTAAATGCACTTCAAGTAAAATATCGTTCGAGAAACATACATGTTATTTATATGTTTTCAATCCTTAAATCTTGATTATATACTAACATACTTATAATACTACCCGCGCTGTTTATATTTTATACCTGTCATATTCTGTCAGATTTATACACACACATTTATATATATATATATATATATATATATGTGTGTGTGTGTGTGTGTGTGCGTGTGTTCGTGGAACACTTAAGTCCGCCGACACGGCTCGTCCGCTGTTTTTCACGATTTAAATTAATTTCTGAATCGTGTTCGTAATATTGTTTGACACGAATTCGGCAAATTTGTGAAAACGTACGCGAACCGTCGTCCAACCGACCCCGTCTGCCAAATGGCACTCGGCCAAACGACACGTGGCGATTTCTGTTGCACGGGAATGATATCTGTATTAGTAATCATAAATTATACGCTGGAATCAATTTATCTTCGCCGTTATATCACAATAATCGTTTTATAATGTCCGCACTGACTGCCATTGGTCGATGGATTTTCCGCGTTTTTTTCTCATTCGTTCCGTCCGCGTCGTTCTGTTCGTCCCGGACGGGCCGGACAGGCCGATGCACTGTTTTCTTCTGTCAGACATCTCTCTAGAAATTTTATGAATTTTCTGAGGCAGATGCGAAGGCAATTTGAAAAGTAAGCGGCCTTATATACGAGTGGTGGTAATATTTCAAATATTTTCAGTGTATTACAGACCGATATCTAATACATTAGTGTTTCTCAACCTGTGGCCCCCCTGTTCAACTGGTAGAAAGGTAGCTATTTAAACGTTTTTAGAATGTTTTGTAAATAGAACATGTTTTATCATAATTTTTACAATTTATATAAAATATTAGGGTGTAACACATGAAATTGCGGAATTTGTAGTAGGTGATAATTAAAACGAAATATTTTCAACAAAATAAAAAATATTTAATCACAATAAACTCCATCAGCTTCAATGGTCTTTTGCCAATGAGAAATTGGATTGTTTATCCCATTTTTACAAAAATCGACATTTTTAGAGCTTATAAAGTCTTCGAATCTTTGAATCACTTATTTGGTTTCAGAATTTTTCATTTCTTAAATAATATTTCCAAGCGGCGAAAAAGATGAGTGAAATATTTAATGAATAAGGAGGATGCGGTAAAATTTCATAACTCAATGAATTTAATTTGGAAAATGTGATTCGATATGTGTGTGGTCGAGCATTGTCTTGCAATAGTATTGGCCCATATCTATTGATTAGCATTGGCTGTTCTGTTTATAATTTTTCATACATATTGTCGATTTCGATTGTCGAATCGTGTATCTTAGTTTTATCTTATCAAGATAACCATAGCTAGCAACCTTAACAACATACTTTATCTATGCTAGCAACTAGGTAAAAATTAACATGAGGCAGCGTTATTAACTGTTAACATGTTGTAAAAGAACATTTAAATGTTTTACTTCAACAAGAAGCTTTACATATTATAAGTGCCTTATACAACATGACCGTTAGTCTTGCACCAATTACAGTCGTTCAGCGAGAGTCCACCGTATAATCAAAAATTATCAAAAATCATTGTTGATCAGAAAAAATTTTTTAGGTCTGTGGATTATTCTTGAAAATTTTTGGTGAAATTTAAAAAGAAACATTTGTTTCAGAAACTGAATGTTTCTAATACGTTTTTTTTTTTATATTTCGTTGTTTACAAGTGCCGTAAATATTAAATCATTGTTAATAAGACCTTAAACCGTGTCGTTTTGTCAAATGTAGATAAACCAACACGATGTCATTTCCGGATCGTTTCATTCCGTTCAAATGAAAAGGCGTCGCGGGTCTAATTTCGACATCATCGACAGCGACATAAAACCATTCCCGCAAGTCGCATCTTTTTCCACCATCCCTCCTCGTACGTGTTCACTGTACTGTCGCGTCGCAGTACAGAAGTAGTCGTAACAACCAACCAACCATCCAACCGACTAACCGACGAACGAACGTCACCAGTGGAAGACATTTTGCGAGCGCACGAGATAAATTAGTAGCTTGTAAAAACGAGGCCGTTATCTAAAGACGTGATTTGTATAAGGACGTGTAGAGAGTGGCGTGTTAAGCGCCCGGCGATGACGCCGGCAGGCAGTGCTTCTGGCTAGTTCGTGGCGTAGAAGACATGCTCGTGTGTGGTGTGAGGAGTCGAAGATGTGTCGTATTCGTTCGCGCTAAGAAAAAAGACGGAAATGAAAGGAGAACGGGTGGTGAGACACCCCACGCGGTCTCTCCCATGAGTGAAACAATTGGAACGTTTACGGTTCTATCGGTTTATATCGGCGATTGTGTCGGCCGGAGACTCGGAGGTTAATTTTCGACGGTGAATTAGTTCCGTCCGTTTTCGTTCTCTTTGTGTGTGTGTGTGTGTGTGTGTGATTTTTTGGTAGTTTCGCTCAACTTGTGAACTTTTTAGAATCTTTCTTTTGTAACAAGAATATCGAGTGAATGGTTTACCACTTGCTAGAGAAACTTTTTGACATGAATAACTTTTTAACCACGATTTACATTCACAAATTAGTTCTTTTTCTAACTCGTATATCAGAAAAAAAATTCTGATCGAAACTGTTCAATAAATCAGTAGTACTGATCACTTCTGATTGTTGTCTATGAAATGTATATGACAACGGTCTGAGTATGATGCCATCTTCATTGAAATGTTCTTAAGCAATGATCAATAATCATTTATTGAACATTGTTGATCAGAAAAAATGTTTGGGCTCTGAAATGAATGGAGAACTCATGTTCGAATATAATTTTTATAAATGAATTTCTCAATTATTCATATTTCACTCATTCGCATGACATTTATATACTTTAGAGCCTTGAGGATGATGTTATTTTCACAAAAATGATCATAACCAACGATCAACAATTAAACATTGTTGATAAAAATAAAATGTGGTTTTCTTGGTAAGAGAAAAAAATCGTCCATAGAAATAAAACTGATCCACAATTGGGCAATCGTATTATGAAACGATTGGGTGTTAGATTCTGTTCCACTATATATGAGTGTAAAAATTATTTTTCGAACAAAATGAACTGATTTTAAATACAAACAGCCAGATAAAAACCAAAAGAATACAATAAATGCAAAAAAGCGAACCAAACTGCGCTTAAAATGAATTTAAAAAAAATCGAGCCGTACTGTTTATTAAACAGAAACATTTTTATATATATAAATAAAAAAAAATATTAATATGCAAATGGACAATGGTCGGTTATTACATTTTAATTGGATTCTGTAGAGTACCAAGGAATGTGTGTCAAGCACTGTTTGATTATTGTGTTATTAAATTTGCCGCTTTTGTATTTAGCTTTCGAGTTTTTTTTTTTAATATATATATATATAAATTTATGTGTGTGTAGTTAAATATTCTGTTTGGAAAATATGTCAATATTTTAAATTGAAAAAAGATTACTGATGTATGAAAAATGATTTTTAAAAATATGTTATTGTTTAACCCCTTAAGTGTTTATGTCGAGTATGCTCATCATGAAAAGATGGCATTTTTTTGTTTAATTTCGAGTACACTTGTCATGAAGAAAAAAAATCGCTTCTGCTATTTATTGTAGAATTTATGTAAAAAAAATTATATTTGTAATTTTAGCATATTTTAGAATATTTCTAGGTAGTTTTCTCTTTGTTTCGTGAATCTTGCATCTGCTATATAATTATAATTGTGTGATATTACACAATATAATTGTGTGATATGAGTCGATATTCACATTTATAACTCTAAGCCCATTTCGACCACAAAAATACTTTCTATGAGTTTAAAATTGGTTTAATGCTTGTTTCATGTCTTTATGTTCATAAAAGATCGGATTGGTAGTAAAAAAACGAAAATTTATTTCTGCAAATTTTTTGGCAAAAATCCAAGGGGTATGATGGGTACGTATGAGGGGTACCTTGATGTTTTTTTTGACCAAAAATCGAAAATCTAAAAATTAATTTTTTTTCGGTATAGATCGAATCTAATGGACATAACAAATATGTTTCATGCGAAAAACGAAACTTGGAATAAGAATTGTGCGATATTTGAGTCGATATTCAAATTTAGGGTAATTTCGAAAACTTATCCGACCACGAAAATACTTTCTACGGGTTTAAAATTGGTTTAATGCTTGTTTCATGTCTTTATGTTCATAAAAGATCGGATTGGTGGTAAAAAAATGAAAATTTATTTCTGCAAATTTTTTGGCAAAAATCCAAGGGGTATACCTTGACGTTTTTTTTGACCAAAAATCGAAAATCTAAAAACTGAATTTTTTTCAGTATAGATCAAATCTAAATTAAATAATCAAAACTAATCAACAAACACAATTTTGTTTACTCCTTTCTATTTTTCCAAAAAACTATGGATTCGATTTCAGCTAAAATCTTAGACAAATAAAAGAAAAAACATCAAATGTCACTCACAGTACGTAAATCTATTAATACTATCTATTCAAGTAGTAAACATACTTATCTTTCTTTGAAAAAAAAAACAAATAGTGAATAAACATATTGTTCGCTAACAATGTGAATAAATAAATTTGAATAACTTTATATGGACTTATGAATTGAATTTGCTTACCAAAATGATGCAATTTTAACGAAATTAGCAGACTTACCTGAAACAAAAAAGGACATTGAATAAACAAGAAAATCAATCAAATAATTTAAATAAAATTAAACTCATACACAACATAACTAAAAGTAAGAGTATGCCACTCTAATAGAAACATTGACTATTGTTTTCAAGTTCTTGTTTTTTTTAGAAAACCATAAAATAATTGGCTTAAAAAATGGAGGATTAATTTTATAGTAACTATATTCAACATGGTGGAATTCTATTTTCATGCCAATTTTTGAAAAAAAAAATTTTCTAGACAAACAACAATAAAAATTTCAAAAACTTTAAAAAACCCATAGTCAGTATGAAATCAGTTAATCTGCTGGCAACGATACTTAAGGTCAACTAGATTTTTTTGAATTTTTTCTAGAGATGAAAGTCAAGATAACACAGCAAGATTGCTAATAGAACACGACAACGTCTAGATAAAAGGGAACGAATCCCAAAGCTCGACTACATATATCAGAATATCAGAGATAATAGCCAATATCAGACAAAAACTCAAAACTGACAATAAAAAAACTAGCAACGGTTCAGGGGCGCTGTAAAAATTACATTTCAGCAATTTTTTTTAGTTTTAAGGTTTGTATTACCATACGATCAATAAACTGTTTTTGATTTGATTTGACTTACATGGTGGAATATGGTAATTTATATGCTGAGCAATATTCAGAAAGTCGCCTGATTTTAAACCAACATTCAAGATTAAAAAAAATGGATGCCAGCAAACAGTAATGAAATACGATTTGTGAATTACTTACCAATAAAATTTAAAAAAATTCAAAGAAACAACCAAAAAAATCTATCATTTCGTTATAATTTAACTCAATCTTACAGCGAGTGCATTTCCTGTTTTCGTTGAGTACATTCGTCATCGCTTAGAAATAATTAAGCACAACGGTTGCACATTCTCAAAGTGAAACAAAACGTTTAAGGGGTTAATAAAGTATCTATATGTCTGGAAAAATATATTTCAATATATTTTGTTTGATATTTCTGTCTTTCTGGTAAATCTTATCGAATTTTCTACCAAGACTCATACGATGTATCGTTAAATTCCGTTCAAAGTTTCGAACAACGTTCAATCTCACTACACCACTTTCTCTTTTCACTTTCTCTTTAAGGTATCGCTCGATAAAAAAAAACATATATATATATATATATATATATATATATATATATATATATATATATATATATATATATGTAGCGACCCTTCGAGAATTAATGTCACTAATAATAACTATCGAGACATTAAGTAAAAGCGAGTTGCACGGAATCGAAGCGCGGGCGAAAATGGCAAACGCCACGCTCGGCGGAGTTTTGTCTACGGCATCATGTCTGGTAACGACCCGTCCCGTGAGTGTATAGGTTCGACTTCCGTGACGGTATGACGACAAAATTACACTCGAAGTGGCGCGGCAGCTACGTCGAAGACGCGGTGAATTGTTGTTGCGGCGGTATATCGATTTAAGTCCCACAACGGGGTAATTATACAAGCGATGCCTGCTAATGGATTGGAAATTTATCTATTACTGTCGTTACTGATACACACACACACACACACATATATATATATATATATATATATATATATACACATGCGTACAAATACACACAACACGTTGCACGTTTCAAGTAATTATCATTTGGATTTAAGTCGGCGTTTATGAGTCGACGGAAACTCAAGAGAAAGTCTCTAGACTTTGAACATGCTTGATGGAAAGGTTTTCATTTTACGTATCGCGCTCTCCTCTCTTTCTTCTCTCTCTCTCTTTCTCGTAAATGTATAACATTTCATTGCAAGTCTACTAGAAGTTGTGTGCGAAAATTGTAAGTGTAAGTTCCGCTCTCCTCAATACTACATTGGGGACGAGCACCTCCACCTGCACAAGTTAAAGGTCCTCGTACCTTACACTTGTACCCGTAGCGCACATAGCACTGGCACAACCCCGAATTGTATTTTTAGCATTGTGAAAAATAACATTTTCCACCACTCGATTTCCGCATAAAGCAATATGTGGGAGTTATATTAGTCAGCTCTACCCACTCCGCCCATATATTTATTATAATTTATGACTATATTTGGCTTTACGGTATGAACATGTGGACCGCCACGCACTCTTCTGTTTATAATTTTTGTTGTAGATGTATCCCAAGTACTCAGCAAGTGCGTTACAATTCTTTTGTCTTTCCAAGTTAATAATATTGTTACAATTAACCTATATGAGGCAACTTTACTTACTGCTATGCACGTGTAGTAGACTATAGACACACTTCCAAAACCAAATCCATAAGCAGGCACACATCCAGAACGGTAAAAATTCTTGGTCCGCTGTCCGCAGACACGTATACGAAAAGGGTTAAACCCATATAACATTTGATAAAGTTTGTATTGAAAAAAAAACAACTTTACTTTCTGACCACTCCTAATTCCTCCATTCAAATATGTACATAATTTATAACGACGCCGCAACCGGTGTATCGGAACAGAGTTTATCGTCCATCACGGCAACTCTCAACGGTGCAACATATTTCATTTCGGTCTCAATGTCATGCAGACGCACATAAGTGTTCCCGTGCCGCATCGGCATTTACCATTATTGTAAATGTACACCGAGGGACGCTCGAATCGGACACATTTCGCAACGAGCACGACAACAATTACAACATCAACGACACGACCATTAATACAACTAATAATAATAATAATAACGGCAACAATGACTGTATTAATGGCGACGATGTCTCGCGGGGAAAAACAGTGCGCGCGAGGGACGGGATCGGTCCGACCGGCCCCGTCGCACCCATCCTCCGGTACGATTCCGAGATTGTTTGTTACGTAACGCGCGGATCAGATGCGCATAAATCACCGGAGCGCCGCAGCGCGTCGCTGCCAGCGTGGCAGCGGTTCGCATTGTTGCCGACCGGACGACACAATCAGCGCGCATAAATCTGTCATGGCGGACAGAGTTAAGTAAGTAAGTCGGTCTTATCGCGGCATACGACGCATATTTTGAATAGCGTCGCAGAGATTAGCGAACACATGTATCTGCGTTGTTGTTGTTGTTGTGTCGCAGCCGTTGCTGATGCCGCCACGCCGAAGCTAAGAACTTCGCCCTTAAATATAACAGACATTGTTTCGGAAGTGGATGTTATTGTTTGCACCATAGTTCAAAAACAATGACTGGCTCCACTGTACATTGTGATTATAACATTACATAATACACATACATACACATATACATATATTCATACGTACACACACCCTTATATATTCATCTAATAACATCATAAATAATTCGCAACTATTTCACCTTTAACCACACTATTACAAGAAAGGTATCTGATTTTCACGTTCAGAATAATTAAAGCCTTATTTTGCCATGTAATATAGAAGACGTTTAAAAGCGTTGAACAGTTGAAGACAAGTTTCTTATCAGGTCATATGAACATTGAACTATTTGAAGATATATCGATTTTAAAAAAGATTTTTTAATACAGAAAAAAATTGTTTTCGCTGTCTGTTTTACATATCGAACAGAAAAAAATGTGTAAGTTGTACAATTTTTCGGATGTTTATAGTGGAAAGATTCGACTGGATGAGTCTATTTGTAAATATAGTAGAAATATATAAACCGTTAATTATGCTTATAATTATTAATAGACAGTATAGTAGATGTGAGAAAAAATTGAAATGGTCTGGACCTAATAATAAAAGATTTTGTTTAAGGAAGCAGTTTTATTTTTCGGTACAATCAAAGCATGTAAGGTGGAACACAGAAGATAAAAAAGAAAAACTTAAAAGTTTTCGAAATGAAAACTTAACTGAACTCTTCATACTAAAGATAACAAACGGACCGTTATGAACGAGGATATATAGTAGTATCGCATCTTCTTTCTGTGTTTTCTGAGCTAAATTCTTGTGGAATCCATCGGTCTAGCTTTTGAGTTTTTCCCAATCGATGTAAATGATAGAAAAAATTCCTTGCTGAATAAATTTGTTGAGGGAGTTCCTATTCAGTCTAGCAGAGTGTTCACTTAACAGCTGTGCAAGTACCTTATCTTCAGATTTTTTAGTTTGTCCACAACGATCGGAAAGATCAAAATCACCATTTCCAAACCTTTGAAATCATTTTTTTATGTTTTATGCAGGCTTCCTCCAACCTCCCTCCAAAGCTGAACAAATCATTTTCGCGGCTTCACAAGCATTTTTTTCAATTTTAATTTATGAGATAAATATATTTGAGTACTATAGAGACTTACAAGTCATAAATGAAAAATCGGACGTCATCGAAATTTTTTTTATATATATATTATATATATATATATATATATTATATTATATATATATATATATATATATATATATATATATATATATATATATATATATGTAGAGATATGGCTATTCAGGACACGCCACTAGTCTCAGACACAAATAAAGTGGATGACAAGATGGGCGACGGCGGGTTCTGAAAGAAGTAGTGCTGATGTACATATAAGTGGAGCTAAACTGAGATTATTATTGTAATTCTTGGATATTATCAATACACTTCTTAATTGTATTTTTTCTTTAAATAAAATCCTACATTTTATATATATATATATATACATACAGTACTCCAGGGATTGAACTCACATAACTTTACATTGAATACCTTACATAGTGAACAAGTGAACAAATATTAACTCGATATAATGAACCATTTTCCACATAATCAAGAAATTCGCTATTATTCGTTATTTGCTCGGTTATATGATAAATTAGTCATTTGCATTCAACTGTCTTAAGTAATCACATGTATAAATTTGTGAATTTAATTAACATTTAGCTGAAGTTTGGAACTGAAAATGAATACATTACGTCCGCTATAAAAACAAAAAATTTACAATTAAATAAATTGGTTGAAATACTGGAAATGTGAAATAAAGGAACAGGGATTACATTTTCAGCAAAAAAAAATCAAATCACTAAGTTAACAATTTGTGCATTAAGATATAGGAAAATAAGAATTTTAAAAATAGTTGACCGTATCTTTATCGGACCAGGTAAAATGAGTTTCCACAAGGGCTGCGGTAAGATCTCTTAACAATATTTTACATTGGGTTGAAGAAAATGTGAATGAAATTGATTACTCGAGCGTGATTGTGTCGCATATTTTAATGAATAAGTTAGTACAACTAGGAGTAAATATAAAAGCACAACAATCGAAAATAGCTTTATTTCTACAAAAATAGGACTAAACGACAAAGTTATTTCATTCATATTATCTTTTGTAAACTTGACTTTAAATTATTTCAATAAACTTTTAAAAACAATCGCATGCTTTTAATAAGTAAATATGCCTCGCAAAAGTTCACAACCTTTGCTAAAGTGACTGTGCATTAATTGATTTACATATATATATATATATATATATATATATATATATATATACACGTTTTCTATTTTTATTTCAGTACTCAGTTCAGGTCAACAAAACATCACATCTCGCAGGTACATAAACACACACCTCTTCGTCCGTACACAACAGCGGTCGGATATAAACACAGTAAAACTTAACGTAATGATTTCTTCATCACATTACATTTTATGTGCCGTTCCGGTGCAAACAACATAACACCGTCCGAAAATCTACCGGAGTGAAAATAAAAATAATAAAAAAAAAACTACATACACGTAGACATATCTTTCGGCTGCAATATTTCATAAGTCCGACGCATTCGTTGAAAATAACGAACGCACACACACACACCAATCACACTGAGTGTGTACGGTTTCGGTGGCACTCTCGCTCCGTACACCAACAGCCGCGCGCGCCACCGCCACCACCAAGTGTCACTCGAAAACAACCGCCAACATTTACATGTATGTACATGTAGTTGTATACATTCAGGAGCATGTTCTGTCATATTGCGAACACTACGTTTTTATTCGACACACACACACATGTACAGTTGAGTACAGACGTCATTCATACGTGAATACTTGTCGGGTACGCACACACACAGAGTAACACACAAACACAGCCACGAACATATATGTATAAGTACAAAAAGTCATCAAGCAACCCCCAAATTAACATTGGAGTGTGTTGTGTCATCGTTCTCTTGGGGGATGTACACGTACAACAGCTTCTGCCCTGCTGTTATTTCGAAAGGGCACCGTTCGTGAAATTCACGAGAAGTTGAGTCGGAGAGGAATAGTGAATCAAATGCGTGGTTAACAACTATCCTAAATGAGATTACCAAGAATTATTTCTGTCTTAACTGTACAGTCTTTCTCTATCTTGATGCTCTGAAGATGATGGCATAGTCATCTAAATGGGTACAAGCAACAACCGAAGGCACATATAAACGTGATAACTGAATAATGGAAGAATATCTAATCAAGAAATCCGTAAAGGTAACGATTTCTTGGACATTTTTGATAAAACAAAAACGTTTTATGGTTTGTGGTAATATTAAGAATTCATTTGTAAAAATGATGTTTTTTTCATAACTAGAACTAAAAATAGTATATACAAGGAAAAAAACTGAATTTCGCTCAACCATTGGTTCGGTGATTGTGAAGAGGGACGGGGCGTAGTGAGATCTTCTGATAATGTGTCTTACTTTTTCCAGTTGCCATTGTGGCTTGGACAGGTATGGCACCCTGCGTTCGTTATTGAATAATTTATTACAAAAAAAAAAAACGAATCGGTGACCACCATGCAGAGAGCTTTTCGAATCCACTTTGCGCTCGGTCGAAACGCTGCTGTTTCGGATTAAAAACCCATACTGTTACAGGTAACAAATTTCAGGGCCACAGGTTCGACGACGATAAAATGAAAACAAGCTCGATGATCACCGAGCGTTCGGACATTAGAAAATGATGATGCTGTGAGACAATCCATTGTGCAATCTCCCAAACGTTGAGCCCGTAAACACGCTTCTACTTAAGAGTTGTATGATTGAATTGTGTGGTATTTGAGTCGATATTCAAATTTATGTTCAATTCTAAGCACATTTCGACCACAAAAAATACTTTATAGTGGTTTAAAATTGGTTTAATGCTTGTTTCATGTATTTATGTTCATAAAAGATCGGATTGGTGGTAAAAAAATGAAAATTTATTTCTGCAAATTTTTTGGCAAAAATCCAAGGGGTATACCTTGACGTTTTTTTTGACCAAAAATCGAAAATCTAAATACTGAATTTTTTTCGGTATAGATCGAATCTAATGGACATAACAAATATGTTTCATGCAAAAAACGAAACTTGGAATAAGAATTGTACGATATTTGAGTCGATATTCAAATTTAGGGTAATTTCGAAAACTTATTCGGACCACAAAAATACTTTCTAGGGGTTTAAAATTAGTTTAATGCTTGTTTCACGTCTTTATGTTCATAAAAGATCGGATTGGTGGTAAAAAAACAAAAATTTATTTTTGCAAATTTTTTGGCAAAAATCCAAAGGGTATACCTTGACGTTTTTTTTGACCAAAAATTGAAAATCTAAAAACTGATTTTTTTTCGGTATAGACCGAATCTAATGGATATAACAAATATGTTTCATGCGAAAAACGAAACTTGGAATAAGAATTGTACGATATTTGAGTCGATATTCAAATTTAGGGTAATTTCGAAAACTTATTCGGACCACAAAAATACTTTCTAGGGGTTTAAAATTAGTTTAATGCTTGTTTCACGTCTTTATGTTCATAAAAGATCGGATTGGTGGTAAAAAAAACGAAAATTTATTTTTGCAAATTTTTTGGCAAAAATCCAAAGGGTATACCTTGACGTTTTTTTTGACCAAAAATCGAAAATCTAAATAATGAATTTTTTTCGGTATAGATCTATTCTTGAAGACATAACAAATAGGTTTCATGCGAAATACTAAACTTGGAATAAGAATTGTGCGATATTGGAGTCGATATTCAATTTTATGTTCAATTCTAAGGCCATTTCGACCACAAAAATACTTTCTAGGGCTTTAAGATTGGTTTAACGCTTGTTTCATGTCTTTGTGTTCACAAAAGAACGGATTGGTGGTAAAAAACGAAAATTTATTTCTGCAAATTTTTTGGCAAAAATCTAAGGGGTATACCTTGATGTTTTTTTTGACCAAAAATCGAAAATCTAAAAACTTAATTTTTTTCGGTATAGATGGAATCTAATGGACATAACAAATATGTTTCATGCGTTTCAACGTTGAGCCCGTAAACACGCTTCTACTTTAGAGTTGTATGATTGAACTGCCAGGTGAATTTTACACGCCGATGGCTGTACAAAATGATGGTTGTTCAGAAACTTAAAGAACGCGTCTGGGAGAACCAAATGGCATATTGTGAGGATGTCCTTCAAAATGTTCCTATAAACGTTATTCTGCACACAAGTGACGAAGTTCGTTTTTATTTGTGTAGCTACGTTAAGAAACAGGATTTTCGTTACTGGGAGGAAAACAATCCTCTCAGCTTCATGGACGGCCTCTACACAGCCATAAATCTACAATGGAACTACATATTTATAGTCGAAAAGTTGATGTAAGTAAAAAAATATTTTAAAAAGCATACAGAAAAAACATTTAAGATGTCGAGGTGATGGTGCTCGCACGGAGGGTTCGAAGCCGAACGCACGGACGGCGGGAATGGCGCGCGGCGTCGTCGTTTACTGCTAAAACGACGCGCAGTGTATTAAAACCTGCACGTGTGCGCGCGAACGTAGGGAAACGAGCGAGAGCCATCCGCCCGTCCGAGCCAACGACCGGCCGACCAACCGACCGACCAGCCGACCAACCGTACGTGTATGTATACCTGGGTGGGACTTTACAGCGCGACAGGAGACACGGACGGGTCCGCTCCGTACAGTAGTAGTGACCCCGGCGGCCGATCTGATAAGCATTCAAAGTGGGATGCGTTGAAAGCATAACAATGACGAAGAGGAAGGTCGTATAGAATCGTACGTACACACAACGAGAAATATTTCTACATATTGTGTGCGATATGAATGAAGTGAATTTTTAAATTTCGTGACATTGCATACTGTACATACACACGGTGTCGGGAAGTGTGGAAGTTTTTTTTTCTTTACAGACAACAGTTTCGAAGTTTTCAAATATGATACATATATATATATATATATATATATATATATATATATAGAGAGAGAGAGAGAGAGAGAGAGAGAGAGAGAGATTCTACCATTCATAAATATTCAGGAACCCCAATAAATTGGGATAACTCAGTTCAACTTAGTTATGTATTTTACTAATGTGCTTAATTATTGACTGTAATGTATTTTCCATTGCTTAAATAATAAATTAATTACTAGAAACATAATAAATTGAATAAGGCAAGACTTTTCATAAAAAGGCGGTTCCGGAAAATTTCAAGTAAAGAACAGATGTTGTCTAAGTTTTTCCACGTAATTAATGTATTATTGCAGATTTTGTAGTAGGAGAAGTATCTCTTGATTTTGCAATGTAGTCTACAATCATTCAAGCATGTCAGAATCAAGTAATAACATTGAAATAATGCAGCGTTCAAAATAACTAAAGAATGGCTTTTTGTTTTTGATTTTTTATCGAAATGACTAAAGTGAAGGACTATTCAATAAAAATTCGGTGCGTGATAACCTCCTAACATAAGTTGGGACAAAGTGATCATCAAATAGCAAAGAATTTAAAATTATCTTGTAAGACAGTAGACCTGTGCTACGTTTACACAGTTGTATACATTTGGATAGTTTAAAAAACTTTAAAACATTTTTAATTCATTAAGGGTTCGAGTATAATGGATATAAATAATGTACACGTTACTAAAACACAGGATTAATATGGTTTATTTAATTGGTCACAATAAGTTGAATATAAACAGAAAGAATGATTGACTGAGGATTGTGGAGATATGTATAGATGATGAACAGTCGCAACATATCACCGATGCGGATGTAATGATGGTTTGCTTGATTACCGACCCGAACAGAAGCGCTTACGGAGAAGCAGCACCAAAACGGTTTCCTAACCTGAATTTCACGACAAAAAAATTATGGTCACTGTTCGGTGATCGGCAAGTGATATCATTCACTACATCTTTTTAAATCCTGGTGAATGAATAGTAGAAAAATATTGTCAGAAAATTAACAAAAATGGATGAGAAGTTGCATCGTTTACGGTCAGCATAAGTCAATCGAAGAGGACCAATTTCTCTTCATGACAACGCCCGACCACACATCTCACAAATGATTAAAAAAAAAATAAACTAGGTTTATGAACTCTTACCTCATTTACCTTATTCTCCGGACCTGTCTCCGACAGATTATAATTTTTTTTAAACATTTGAGTAATTTCCTATAAGAGAAGGTTTTCAAAGATCAAGCATCAACTCAGGGCGCTCTAGATGAATTCGTTAATTTCAAGAGTCAAGAATTAAATCTTGTAGGAATAAACGGACTTGTTTCCCGTTGGGAGAAATGTGTGCAGGTCGATGGTCATTATTTTGATTAATAAATATAATGTTTGACTGATATGTGTCTTTATACTCATTACGTACAAACCGAAATATTTTTTCCACCAACCTTATATATATATACATAGAGAGAGAGAGAGAGGGAATACAATTATAATACTACAGGAAATATTCTTAAAACAACTGCTATGGTTTTCGAAACGTGATGTCGAGCCACACTTGACATTGCACCGCAAAGGGTTGAAGAAGTAAACTGAGGTGTCAATAAATTGTACTGATTTGGATTGTCTAAAAAACTTTAAACTATTTTTAACTTATCTTCAAACACATGATGCACTAAGTAATTTTTTGTAATTAAATTTTTTTAAAAAAAATTTAGAATATTCATATCGAAATATGTGAAGACGATATTTGACTGTGGTTGAAATGATAAAAAATCAATTTACTATACCTAAAGTTTACAACCAGATCAGATAAAAATAGAGACGTCACGCTAGGGAAAAAAAAGAGGTCCGTACAAGCTAATCAAACAATAAATCTGCATGTATACATTTATTTACAAACATGTTTTGTGTCAGTGTATAAACTTTGTATGCATTTTATATATTAGAAATAGGAAGCCAAACAAACAATGCGTGTGTGTGTCGGCAGCAAGTGTACGATTTTTGTATCCAGATAGGTCGGTCGTTTGGTAGGTGGTGTACGGACGACGAAAACGGAAAAGAAGACCGTCGGCCGTACAGAGAACACAAACGCTCTCTCACCGTGCGAGAGAATATCGACCGACATGAAAGAATAGTATAACATGAGTTATGAATATGGTGTTGACATGGGGAAGTGGCCTAAATGCCCGGGGCAAGGCTGCGCGAACCCCAATCCAGGGGCGTAGCGCAATCTGTGTCCGCCGCTGCGAACTATACACGCGGAACGTGTGTTCAACTCGTATCATAAAACGCTATCAAATGTATATTTTATTGAATTGAGAGACCGTTTTGTAGTAGCGAACGTTACGGCTCCACGTATGGACGGGCATAATTCCTGGAAACGATATGACGGATACTTCTTCACTCCTCACACACACTTTTTAATATATATATATATATATATATATATATATATATATATATATATATAAATGGAGCTGACTTCTGAAAATAATTTAATATGTAAGATAGATTTTAAATTCTGATCCTTTCCGTCTTCGTGTTACATCTGCTACAGATGTTTCTTATGGACTGATCTTGAATTTATACGATATATGCGTTTGTAACTTGCATATATATATATATCAGGTACGTTTTTATTCGTATACGAAATTAAATAAAATCAACAACGATTACATAGTTTCATGATGATAATTAATAATAAAGTACTACAATAGTAACAATTAATATTTATTTGGTATAACGTTCCGCTCATTCTGGATGTCTCCCGTTCTAATCGTGCTCCCTGCACACCCGCGCTGACTGCATTGTTATTTTATAATTGTTTATCGCCGGCACGACAGGCCCGCACTCTGCGATCATCCTCATACGAACCGTCGCCGAAGCCTCACACTATTATCAAGGGTATGCGGAGGTTGAGCACCGAGGCTATGCTGACATATATATATATATATATATATATATATATATATATATATATATATAGAGAGAGAGAGAGAGAGAGACGGGGGGAGGCAGAGAGAAAGAGACAGAGAGAGGCGGGGAGAGAGAAAAAGAAAGGGTCCCAAAAATGTATTCATACTTCAACGTACAAAGTATCTGTGTAAAAGCTTTATTACTAAAATTACACAGACACCAGTTACGACGGCTAGGAGCAGTATCCTATGCTACTCGCTTATATTGTCAATAAATTTCCTGATTAGTGTTTGTAAGTGCCATCAGGCGACACTATTATTAGGTTGTTTTCGTATCTCTCTCTCACACACTCCTGTTAGCTCTTGTCGCGCTCATTCGTTACGTACGCAATAAAAATATAAGCAAACAAACCTAAATCTTTAATGTTTATCATTCTAGTTTAGTACAAAAATGTCTCAAAAGAAAAGATGTGTTGTTCTGTTGAATTATGGTGTGAAATACTGAAAATATGTGATGTGTGTTTGAGTAAAGTATTTGGATAAAATGAGATAAAATCGTTTTTTTTTAAAAAAAAAAAACGGTGATTAACTTAATTTTTTGCCATACTTATCAAACTACCCTCGTATTATATAAGTCTGAAGAAGTTAAAAACCTTTCACAAGTTAATATATTCCAAAAATATAAAAGAAATGATTTTAATATCAGAAAATCCTAAAACCCTAAATCTTCATGTACTCGTACGATCTATACATTTTAAAGCTTCTTTCTAGCATCAATTTGTCGATTAAATAAATCGTTTAACAGTTCCTCAACACAAGCCACACACACTCTCTCATCAGACAATCTTTACTGTGTATCTCATACTTGAAAACAAACACACACACACTCGATTTTATAAAAAGAGTATTAGACAAAAATGGACGAAACGCACGCACACACACACACACGGTCTATCTGCGCGCGTGCCCAATAAAATATCTAGTTCGCATGAGGTAAAAGATAATACTGTAATTACTGAGTTATATGCGGAGGTCATGTTGAACTGTACGTCTGACGAGACGGAGAAGAGGCGTACGAGAGCGTCGCCGTCGTCGTGGGGATATACGACGTCGGGCCGCATTATCTGCCCGAGCGGAAACTGGAGACACGCGATAAATATTAGACGTTTTATATGTCACGGACGTAAACTGTCAGAGAACTGAAAGATAAATAAACTGTAAGAGTTATTGCGTGCGCTTTGTATATATTTAGAGAACATGATGTTTTCGCGTCGTTGTCGGTGGCGACGGCGGCGTCGGTTTCGATCGTGAAGTGCTCGTCGTGTACTTCTTCACGACGGATTGCTTTCGCTAGCGTTTCTGCGCTCGAGAGATGCGGTGCACATTTTAATAATTTTATGATTTAATAGTGAGAGCTTTTAAGAAATACAATCTGTAAACAATAAATCGATACATCTGAATGTTTTTTGGAAGTGAAACTTCTTTGGCCGTATTGGGAGTAAATTCTCAAGGCCGAGACGAAAATGCGAACGTTACTGAAGCTGTCACGACGTGGGTTAAGAGATTGGACGGTAAAGAGAGGACGGTTCATGTCAGGTAGCAGAGGCGTGCGCCGGAGGAGGAGGAGGGGTTAGTTTATAATGCCAGTGTAAAAAAGAATCAAATTTTTCATTCGTCAGTTCATCAATCAGTTTATTTTAACTAGGGGGCTTCGCCCCTACTAATTTCGCTCGCCGAATTTTGTCGATTATAAGTATGAACATGTAACCGAATGAAATAATAAACATATTCAGGTATCATAAGCCACATATCAAATAAATAATTCGACGTCATGGATTTATTTATTTATTTATTTATATATATATATATATATATATAATCAAGGTACAACCATGGGATTTTGGCCGAAAATTTTTTAGGAATCAATTTTCTTTTTTTTACCATCAATCCAATCTTTTATGAACACAAAGACGTGAAACAAGCATTTAACCAATTTTAAATCCCTAGAAAGTATTTTCGTGGTCGGATAAGTTTTCGAAATTACCCTAAATTTGAATATCAACTCAAATATCGCAAAATTCTTATTCCAAGTTTAGTTTTTCGCATGAAACATATTTGTTATGTCCATTAGTTTCGATCTATACCGAAAAAAATTCAGTTTTTGGATTTTCGATTTTTGGTCAAAAAAAACGTCAAGGTATACCCCTTGCATTTTTGCCAAAAAATTTGCAGAAATAAATTTTCGTTTTTTTACCACCAATCCGATCTTTTGTGAACATAAAGACATGAAACGAGCATTAAACCAATTTTAAACCCCTAGAAAGTATTTTTGTGGTCAGAATAAGTTTTCGAAAAGACTCTAAATTTGAATATCGACTCAAATATCGCACAATTCTTCTTCCAAGTTTCGTTTTTCGCAGAAACATATTTGTTATGTCCATTAGATTCGATCTATAAAGAAAAAAATTCAGTTTTTGGATTTTCGATTTTTGGTCAAAAAAAACGTCAAGGTATAATTAAACCAATTGTTTACTCATAGAAAGTATTTTTTTGTGGTCGAAATGGGCTTAGAGACGACGTTCCTTCGTTCTTCGACGAGAAATCGAGTCCTGCCAGAGAACGTTGGCGAAAGATTATAGAAAAAAATAACTATTACTTGGTAGAATGAGATAATTTATTTTAATAAAATTACTGGATGCATTTTTCTACCATGAAACTATCATCAACACTTTTGCATTCATCCAATAAACGGTTTGTGCGGTGAAAAGAAATTCATTACTGAAATCTGATTTTTTTGAAACGCGGAGTGTTTTTCAACTTTTCTAAATGATTTTTAATTTAAACAGGAGATGCAAATGTTTTATAATTTTTTTTATAATTGATAATATATTTAAATATATAACTATATTGATGGATGGATGTACACATCTTATGAACACGTGAATAAATTAAGTATTAGATTGATTGATATTTATTTATTTATTAATTTATATATACATATATATATATATATATATATATATATATATATAATATATATGTATGTATATATGTTGTATGTATGTATAATGATATGAAATGGTACGCATCCACGGCACGTTATTATATTATTAAAAACCGATACTCCCGTCTCGTTTCGTTATCACTGTATATATGTATGTATGTGTGTATGTAAATAAATTGACATAGAGATAAAACCGTACGTTTTCCATATTATAACGGCATTTCTGAACATCGAATTCGACAACAACTTAAGTGTTTCGATAACACGTCATGAACGGATGTCATTGAACAAATAGCACCCTGTTCAGATGTTATTAATTTTATTCTTTTCGACGTATTTCGCGTTTTATTACACGATAAAAAAATATCTTGTTCGCGTACACACACACACACATTCTGTTATATTTTTGGGTATTTATCTCGGTAATCTCGAGAGTACTCGAATTTTATCGCGGTTGCAATAAAAGCGTAAGTACTGAAATAAATGTACTGCGTTGTTTTCATCTATTATGTTAGAATACATATACACACACATACATATACACAGATATACATATATATATATATATATATATATATATATATATATATATATATATATAGAGAGAGAGAGAGAGAGAGAGAGAGAGAGAGAGAAAGGAGAGGAAAATAAGAATATGAACATCTAGGATAAGTCAATCTATCCAAAAAGATTACTGACGTGACTAGACTTCTGACGAACCAAAGCTAATCCAACCTAACCAGACCTAATTAGTTCAATGAAACGATACGTAACAACACCTAACCAGAATTCCTTTTCAGAGATTTCAATACTTGTTGTAAAGGTTGTCTTTCGAAGCCCATTTCAACTACTCGCAAACAAATCTAGTAATTGTAAGAATAAAAAGATATATCAGAAAACAAAGACCGAAAACACACATTTAATAGACAATCTTAAATTGAGTTTCTGGTTTGAATCTTTTTTTTTTAAAAAAAATACAAATCTAATATGATGTAACCAGAGTTTTAATTTAAAAATAAGACATCAAATATTAATAGTCTTGTCTTTAAAATAAAATCGAACCATAGACATAGATTTCATTTCAAATAAATAAAAATATATTATTGGAGAAAATCGACTTGGCGGTTTATGTCTGCGACATCTTTCAGCGGAACACCTTTAAGAAAATCCCTGCCGATTGCGCGTCGATTAAACCTCTTTCGCACCTGAACAATCTCCGCCTACAGAATTTTCCACGTATGATTTCCGACTCCTCGGCTTACATTAACGTGTATTCCACATCACTGGCTCATATTCGTCACCCACCCACCCCCACACACACACCACCGTAACAGCAATAAAACGTCTATTATTTATCGCGTGTCTCTGGTTTCCGCACGAGTTGATTCCGCGGCGTTTCGACTTCATCCCTTACGCAGCGCGGTCGCGTGTAACTCTTGAACGGATCCGAACACCGAACGACCCGTCCGTCTCACCGCGCGCGTCCCGCACGCTCGTTCCAAGTCACACGTGTCTTGTTTGCGGTTAAATAATTGGTAACGCCGAGTGAGTCGTGTTGTCAGTATGTTTACGTTAATGGCTGTCAGGGTATGCTTTTGCGGGTACAGAAAACAACCCTTTTCCAGTCGTAATGAGCAAACTGCTGCGTGCGTGGTGACGGGACGACGGCGCGTCGGGGATAGAGGGGCGCCGGCGTGGGTGCGTGCACCGTCGACCTAGTGGTAGTCGACGTCGTCGTCGACGACGACGACGTGCGCGCGGCGACGGAACGACGAGGCGAGATACAAAAAGGATCGAAACCCTGTTAGAGCTTCCAACGTGTTTGACATTGACGATTAATTATGTCCTTGCGGCTTAATTCGTTGCGTTAGCACGGAATTAGTAGCAAGGATAACTATATAATGAAACGCGGACGGTTTCTCGACGAACCGGCGATTATTTTTTTTCCCTGTCGGTCCGGTGTGTAATTGGCTTCGTCTTGTAACAAATTGCGAGTCTGTATGTATTTTTTTCCCCTAATTAAAAAAATGTGTACGAGACGTGGAGTAAACTATTCATGCAACAAATTGAATACGGAAATTCGTACTGGGTATCAATTATTTCTGAAGAGAATATCTGCAAAGAAGGAACGATTCCAGTGAAACTGTCTTTAATTTTCATAGATATTATTTTTTCCACTTCAGAACGCACCATAAATTTCATTTTTGACTACTGCCCATGCACATTTCGATGATGAACAATCACTCGCTCGATGCGTTAAGATTTTGTGGAATGAATATTGCTTTAAAACTGTTGAAATTCACTTACACAAATGAATTATTTTTTCATCGCACAAAACTTTAATGTACTATTAGGCTGTAACATATCAAGTTGCCGAATTTCAGTCAGTCAGAGATATACGTTTAGAATAAATCTTTTCTCTGTCTCTTTTCAGGCAAATCATAAACTTTCGAATCGCACTATGTACTTTCAGACATGATTCTCATTCCACGCCACAATACTCTACTCTGAAGTTTCGCTGAAACGATATTCGAGCTCTTGGGGATCAACACATAAATAATACACTGTCAGAATTATTCTTAAACTTTTTTTTCGTTATCCGACACTACACCTTACCTTCACGCAGTCCTGCGGTAGTTTTTCGTATAATCCGGTTATACCGAAACTGAAATCGACGAAACTGGTCACCGGAAGAACAGTCACCGTCCGATTCACATTAAATCCTATCTTGCAATTAATCTTGCGCGTCGATCTGAACGCACAGTGGAACGGGAAAAATGATTTTTTTTCGTGTCTGTTCGACAAACTCTACTTGCAAGTTAACGTGAATCGATAATGCTACATGTTTTGAATTGGCGTTTCAGTATTCAAACGACGTGATTTAATAGTCAGATAATTTCACTATTAACAACAGGTCAGTTTCATATACACACACACACACACACACATTTAGTGGGTGCTGCGTAAAGAGAAATTTGTTCGTATAGAAAATAAATGTAAATATTCGAAAAATCACTCATATCCTTTATAGATCTAAAAAGTTGTTTTTATACTTTTTTCTTGTTCCCGTACTCAGTGTTTGTACGTGTGTGTGTGTGTGTGTAGACACACAACACACACGTATATATATATATATATATATATATATATATGTATATATATATATATATATATATATATATATATATATATATGTATATATATATACTTATAGGTTTTTTTTTTAGAACAAAGACGTAATTTATTAAAAGGTTATATTTGATAGATGTCAAACTGACAGATTTATTTCCTTTGACATTTGTTAAGTTTTGATATTACGATTTTTAGTTATGGCTTCGTATACAACAAAATAAAATATTTTCTCCTCGTTTCAAGATTTTCAAGTGCTAGTCTTGACATTTAAAAACACTATAATCTTGGCTAAGCAGTTGGGATAACCTCACAAAACAGTAGTGAACATGTCATTCAAAAAGATGCTCCCGTCAGGCATTGCATACCTTTCGCATTACAGCAAAAAAAAATGGATGCTACGGGAGCGATTTGTTTCGCTTTTGTAACGCATGAAACATGCAAAAATAATAAAACAATTGAAGAGATACGAAAATACATTGACAACTTCATCGACACAAAGCAGCCATCTTTTTTTTGACAGAGGACTTGCCAGTTACTCAACAGATGGAGCAAAGTTATACAAAATAATGAGGGATATTTAAAGGATTGAAATGCATTCAATCTTTCCGTCAATAATCAATCATTTTCTATAAGAAAGGTACCTAATCAATTTGTACAATATATATATATATATATATATATATATATATATATATATATATATATATATATATATATATATATATATATATATATGTATATATATATATAATGTATATATATATATAATCAATTTATAAGAGATAAAGCAAGAAAATCACACGGATGTTACTTTTAATTCTTGATCATTACTGAAGTAGGTAAGTTACTAGCAATTTTCTTATTAAAGAAAAAAAATTGTGCGTACGTTTTTATTCGAGCGTTTACCAAGATGTCATTACCTGTTATTTTTACACTTCATATATATATATATATATATATATATATATATATGTATGTATAAAAGAAACACAATAAACTGGCCCTTTCTCAGTTAATTTTCATTCAATTTTAAATTCAGTCCGTGTTCGCTTGATAAATAACTGTTCGCGTCGGCGGGTGTGTTGGTGGTGCTGAGTCGTGGAGTGAGGAAGAAAAAAAAACCTTTTTGTACATTTCTTCCTGGAACTCACGGCGCTATTGGAAAAGTTTTCGAATCAGTCTAACAAGGAATAGTATAGTCCGGTTTGTATCGATCTAGAGGACAGATAGGACACGGAGTTAATCCGTTCAGTTACAATCGCGGCGGCGACGACGACGAGGACATTCGCCCACCGTCGTCGTCGAAAACGAACTTTTCTCTCTTCGTGTTTCGTCAATACTCCGTGCAGTGCATTCAATAGTAGAAGAAAGGAAGAAGGAGGGAAAAAAACATACACACACGCACACATGCGACGTCCGATTCCGTAATAAATAATGTATTTTGAGTGTTTTACGGTCTGTCTACTGTTTTGATTATTAAAGTCAACACATAAGGCTTAAGTGGGATTCGAATCGTGTCACGTTAACGACGTCCGCGTGCTGTGCTCAGCCACTCGTGGAAAAAAAACAAACCGACTGTATAATCAGTTTAGATGTGTGTTGTGGTGTGGTCAGAAAGTTTTCGACCACAGTTTTCAATCCTAAATGAGATTTTCTCTTTTTTCAGTACAGAAAGCACTGAAACATTTCAGATCAATAAATATCTATAAATCATTAATGATCATTTCAGATTAACCCTTCCGACCCGGTACCATTTTAAAACGGTCCGTTCCGGAGTAATAAACAGAGTTTACTGCAAATATTTTCATTTGCAAAAATTTTTCATGAAAATCACTATGAATGAATAGAATTTCAAATTAGTTGAACAACAAAATCAGTCTTTACACAAGGAACATGTATATTACAAGAAAATAAAGAAATATAATTGAAAATATCACTCTACTTCCTCACGTCACACATCTGACAATCAGTAAACTGCCATTTACTGAACAACGCATGAGTATTAGGGATGAAGTTGGTTTTGAAATAAAAGGGAGAACTAAAACAATATTTGTGGTTCTTATTATTTTTTAACAACTCACTGGTGATTGTAGTAATGTGTAAAGGAGGATAACAAGGAATATCAGTGTTATGTAACAGAAAGAAAGATACGTTCAAATAAAAAGATCAGCTGAGTTTACTGCTCCGAAACGGGAGATTCAATCGTCAGTAGATCCAAAAATTTCGAAATCAAGAAATTCACTAGGCGTTTGGACTAAGTGTATAAAATTTATAGGAAAATATATACAAAAATAACAATAATACAAATCCTATATGTAGATTTTACAATTACTAAGCTTCATAGTCACTGAATTTTCAGCAACTGAGCTTTCTGAATTTTTAACATTTCAAGCGATTGAAATTTTAAACAATTGAGATTTACAGTGACTAAGTTTTTCAATAAAAGAGATCTACAACAACTGCAGTCTTCAACGATTGACATTTGCAAAAACTGAGCTTACTGAAAGGAATTAAACGTGGGCGTTTTCTTTTTACAATAACATCACTATCAAAATTACATTTTACAAGATATTCAATGTCATTATCGTACTCAGATAAATTAACTACACAAATTTCTTCTAACTCTTTTTCGCTCTCCATTTGAGATACATTTTATTATTTGGAAAAAATGATAAAAAGAAAGAAAATAGAAAAAACAAATTTTGCAAAATTTTAAATATCCGCACATACAAGCGCTTTATCTTTAAATAAAGTATTTCTGTAAGTATTACCGAGTGATACATTTTTAAACGCATTTGTTTTGCGTTCGTATCATTATGTGAGGCAACACTAAAGCTCGAAATAGCTTCTGTATAGAAATATCTGTTTGGTAAAAATTTCATTTTAATTTATTTGCATTTAAAAAAATTAAAATCATTCATTTATTGCAAAACGCAAATGACGTATTTTCATCATCCGGCCGGATATGTGTTAAAACGCCCACAACTTTCTCCGAAACACAGGCTTCATATCGACGTATCCTCAACGTTAACTGGAAATCTGTGTTCAGAACGCAGACCTGATTGACAAATGTATTTCATTCGAAAGAAGAAAAAAAAACAAACTGTACGTTCGAGTTAAATGTAAATAATCCTGTCGAAGAGACAGAATAAATCAGTAATGAAGTTATTCGTCGAGAAATAAACTAGGAAGATTTCGTTTATTTCTTCTCTATCGGTCCGGTCTTAATTTAGAATCGAGCGATGCAGAAACGCTCGATGAAAAAACCAGTCTATTGTTCCGGAATCGAAAGAAAGCTCTCAAAAGAGGCAGATTAAAAGACAACAGTGTATCAAAACATGATAAGCATCACACAAATACTCAACGGATATAAAACACCGTCGAACATCCATCCATCCTATTCTCTTCTTATTTTTAGAACGGACTCGGAACGAACGTAAATATTTATCTTGCAATTGGAACGATTCCATTACAACAAAACAACGTCTCTTTAAAACAGAAAACTAATATCTCTGACATTAATATCGCGAACACACACACTCACTAGTGTGTGTGTGTGTGTCTGTTTAATAATATATTTTTTATTATTTATATTTCGCGTATAAAGTAAGCAGAAATATACTTTTACAAGCGCAACCCTACTACTGTAACGCAAGTGATAAAATTTTTATGGGCAGTTATAAAAAAGTAACTTTTTCACTTTATGTTACCGCAAAATTTAAATATTTTATTTTTTCATTTTTCGTCGCGTTTTACTGCACGTATCACATTTCCTATTAAGAATTTTCTCATCGCGGACGCGGCGAGAACAAATTCGCAGATGAGCTCATCATTATTCTACGCTCAATCTTGTACATTTATATTTATGTGTGTGTGTGTATGTATATGTATATATATACACATTTCTATATACACATATATATATATATTAAATATATAAAATTATTAATTTATAATTCAAAATGAGAATGTTTCGGTTAACATTTTAAGAATAAGAATATTTAAGAATATTTTAACAGTAAAAAATATTTAAGAATAAAATGGAAAAAAATTCAATTCTTATAAAATTAATATTAATCATTATTAACTGAACGTATAATTGTAAACACAGACTTTCAACTCTAGAATGAATTCTTTTAGAATAATTAACCCTTTAAGTTTAAGTCGTTTTTTTGAGTTTATGTCGAGCATGCTCGTCATGAAAAGATGGCATTTTTTGTTAAATGTCGAGTATACTTGTCACGAAGAAAAAAATTCGCTTCTGCTATTTATTGTAAAATTTAGATAAAAAGTATACATATTTGTGTAATTTTAGCACATTTTAGAATATTTCTAACCAGTTTTCTCTTTGTTTCATGAATTTTACGTCTGCTATCTAGAGAAGGTATAATAAAGGTAATAGGGTGTTATGGAAAAACTTGGAAAGTGAATAATGTTTTTATTTATCCTCCCAGATGAGTTTTACTGATAGTGATGAAAATATATCTTTACATCCGAGAAAACGGAAAAGAGCGATAACACCTGTAACGTTTGTAGAAATAATTAAGCACACCTATGCACATTCTTAAAATAAAACAAAACGTTTAAGGGGTTAATCACACATTCATCTAACAATCTAAATGAATTTTTCTACGTAATCACATTGGCAGTTGACAGTTGATTCGTTTCCACCAAAACAAATCTACTTTAAACGCTTCCTTAAATAATCAAAACTAATCAACGAACATAATTTTGTTAACTCGTTTCTATTTTTCCAAAAAACTATGGATTCGATTTCAGCTAAAATCTTACACAAATAAAGGAAAGACATCAAATATCACTCACAGTACTTAAAACTATTAATATTATCTATTCAAGTAGTAAATATATTTCTTATCTTTTATTTGAAAAAAAAATAAATAGTGATTAAACATGTTGCCCGCTAACAATGTAAATAAATAAATTTCAATAACTTTATATGGACTTGTGAATTGAATTTGCTTACCAAAATGATGTAAATTTAACGAAATTAGCAGACTTACCTGAAACAAAAAAAGACATTGAATAAACAAGAAAATCAATCAAATAATTTAAATAAAATTAAATTCATACACAACATAACTAAAAGCAAGAGTATGCCATTCTAATAGAAACATTGACTATTGTTCTCAAGTTCTTGTTTTTTACAAAATCGTAAAATAACTGCCTTGAAAAATGGAGGATTAATTTTATAGTAACTATATTCAACATGGTGGAATTCTATTTTCAAGCCGATTTTTGAAAAAAAAATTTATAGACAAACAATAATAAAAATATCAAAAACTTTAAAAAACCCATAGTCAGTATAAAATCAGTTAATCTGCTGGCAACGGTACTTAAGGTCAACTAGTTTTTTTGAAAATTTTCCCAGAAGTGAAAGTCAAGATAACACAGCAAGAATTGCTGATAAAATATGACAAAGTCCGGATAAAAGGTAACGAATCCCCTCGACTACAAACATCTGGATTTCAGAGATAATAGCCAATATCAGACAAAAACTCAAAACTGTCAATAAAAAAAAAACAAACAACGGTAAAGGCACTGTAAAAATTACATTTCAGCAAAATGTTTTAGTTTTGAGGTTTGTATTACCATACGATCAATAAACTGTTTTTGATTTGATTTGACTTGCATGGTGGAAAATGATCCATGTGCGATCTTCGGTGAAAGAAATAATTTAACATGTTCAACCCGGCGTGGATTCACCGGTGGTCCACACATAACCTTCAGCATCAGGCGGCGTGAGCCCACATATATGTTTTCAATTATATTTATGAAAGCATAATTCAAGGAAAACTAAATGTAAAGTTATATATAATCATAAAGTTAAAAAGTTATATATAATTATAATAAAGTTATATATACATCTAAATGTAAAGTTATAGAAAGAGGCTAAATAATAATATCCATCGTGTGTAAACTGTATTAGCAGTTAATATTACACAATCACTGGTTATGATAAAGTTAACAGCAAATCAGTAATAACAAAAACAAACAACAACTTTTAATCACACACTGACCAATCATTCAGAATATGAAAAAGCGCGCCGGGTTGAACGGGCTGAGATGAAACTATTTTCATGATTCTAGAAAATCGTACCTTATAAAAGAATTTCAGAAACATTTCACAGCAGAAACAGTTAAATTTTATTTTCCGAATCGGAGTTAAATTTCAAACATTAAAAAGTATATAAAATCATTGTAGATTATAAAGAAAATCGATTCAATTTTATTTTACAAAAAAAAAATAATAACATAAAATCAGTATTCCATCTCTAGACGACAATCGAAATAATAATAAATCAGTAGAGTTTCGATGCAGTCCAAACAACAGCTGCTGTGAAGAAACCATTCTCCGTTTACTGTTGCTGACTGTATTCTTAAATCGAAAGAAATGTACGATTCTGTAACAGAGCTATAAAACATGGATCCATCGACGGCGACGTTACGACCACGAACAGATAAAAGAAACTGTTTACACGTCGCGCGAGTACAACGACGACGGCCGTCGCTACTAAAAATAATCGGAAATAAATTTTCGTCAAGGCTCTCCGCACTCAAAACATACAAAACGTTCTCGAAACAATTAATTCTAAGCGAAACAATGACAATTACTGGTTTCGACGATAAAGCATTTAGGTAAATAACGGACGGACCGACCGAATTCCTCAGGGTTTCGTACGGCCTTCGAGACCATAATATAGCTTTTATATATATATATATATATATATATATATATATATATATATATATATATATATATATATATAAATGCGTGTGTGTGAGAACGTGGTCACACAATACATTAGTTTTAAAATCTGTCAACACGGTCGGGAACAGGAATCGAAAAGTATAAGTTTGCGTGCGTTTAAAAATAATCTGATTGTTTCGAGTCGAATGTTTCATTGCACAGGGGTGTAGTAATACAACTCGAACAGTCACGTCTATATCTGTCGTTATTCTATTACTTTCTCTGGATACGAACTGTGTCTGTTTGTTTGTTTTCGTTCCGTGGAAACTTGCACTGAATGAAACTGACCGCAATTAGATTCAAATTACTGCTTATCTCGAACGAATAGTCAACTTTATGATTACTTTATCATAATGTCATCTGATACGGTGGAATAACAAAATATCGGAATCTACGTAATTCGACCATTTTTAAATTATATATATATATATATATATATATATATATATATATATATATATATATATATATATATATATATATATATATATATATATATATATATATATATATGTGATAAAATATAATAAATTTATGCATTGTGATGACATCCGGTGTTTAATTAATTATATAAAAATTTTTCAACCACGTTAACCATTTATAAGTCTGTGGAAAATATTAATACCACCACAAATAAAGGTCGTTATATATATATATATATATATATATATATATATATATATATATATATATATATATATATATATATATATATATAATTTGCCCCATGTATACATATTCAATTGTTTTGTTAAACGTTATGAGGAATTATAATTGGGGCTCATTACAAGTGATTATAAATTTTTTTAATAATTTATCGTAGCTCTATAGACTGAGGTTAATTAAATTAAATCAATATTTCATTAAAATGCAAAACAAAATGTCTTGCCCTATAAAGGGCTAAAGTGAATTCATGTAAATGGAGACCGCAGAAATGGAGAGATTACAGTGTATGTGTATGTGTGTGTGTATGTATATATATATATATATAGTGGGTAGGAAAATAATTTCGATTTTTTTTCTGAATTCTAATCTGAATTTTTTCTGAAATTCACAATTTCTATAGGTTTTTAAATGAAAAAACCGTGATTTTTCTGATTTTTGGGCGACCGTTATTTTTTCCTAATTAAGAAAAGAGTTATAAATTTAGTATCATTAGAGATTAGTGACCTTTAAATATATATCATCCAAAAGATAGCGCTCTGAGACCATAGTTTCTGTAGGAAAACAACATGAACGGACTCCTAGATACGCGCCTGGCTTCAAAGGGTCAATAATCATTTATCGAACAATTTTGATACGAAAAAAACTTTTTGAAGTAAGAAAATAATTAACTTTTAGCAGTGACAGACTTCTTAGTCATTGACATTGAAATCCGCATAAAAAAAAAGACAATTAATGGTGAACGATAATCATTATTTGAACATTTTTCTTGAAAAAAATTATCATATCTAGTTTGTCTACTGAGAACATTATTCACTTGTGAAAGTGAATTAAACCGCAGTGTCCGAGCTACATTGTTAACAGACCGATGTTTTTTATCGTCATTCTAAATTAGTTGTCCGTACAATATAACGCATCGGCTCACCATGTACACCAGTTTATTTAATCTACGACGACTTTTCGAAAAATAATTAATGACACCGAGTCGTTTAATAAATAGACATAACACCGAAACTTGTACGTAAACTCTGTCTCCACTCACAGTCCGCTCTATCTATATTCACGTTCGCAACGAGTGAACTCAACAATCCGAATGATATATGCGCCGTGTACTTTTTCTTCCCGGACACACTCGGCACTAATTGCACTCTCGCGATCCTTAAAACGAAAAATCCACCCCGGTGGCACCGACAATAAATTTAATTTCGGGCGTAACGAAATTAGTCGAGATTTGTAGTGAATTAAAACAGCAATTAAAGTGGAATAACAACGACGACATGGACGAGGAAACTGTCTACCTGTGGAGGCGTGTGCACGACACGACGTTTTTGTGTCCGGTGTCGTGTGCGTTCTTCACTCGTCTTTCGATCATTCGGTACGCGTGTTCGCACTACCGACAAGCACTACCGTAAATTGGTAACGCATTAAAACTCCATCTGTTGCTGGCGAGCCAATCTCTCTGAACGCGCCGCCGCCACACAGCCATTGATACCGTATTGTAGATGCTATAGTGGCTGGTATAATGACTAAATGAAAATCAATACATGCAAATTTTCATTTGCATTCCATACACGTGCGACTCACGGTGTGTATGTATGTACGCCTCGTTCGAGTATTGCTCTCTCTCGCTGTGCCGCTGCCAGTAATTACACTGGTAGTAAAATTTGCGTGGTTTAGTGCGGCGTAATGACGCACGGCTCGAAAAATATTAGATGTATGCGGTTCGACGCTCGCTCGCCGCGTAATAGTGTGAAAACAATATCCATTTTCGAAATGTATTATTGGCACAAACACAAATATATATATATAATATGTAAATAGATTTTATTGCTCAATACAATTTGATAACTTTTTTGTTACAAAATAGCCGACTAGTTTTTTTTTTAAAAAAAAAATATGAGCAACGTTCAAATTCAATGCAAAAAATCTAAATGTCTAATAGGATATTTTTTCGATATCTATTTTACAATAATAAAATTTTAAATTATTCTCTTCAATAAATCACACCCTTTTTTCAGCCAACATATAGAAAGTGCTGAGATATAGAAATGGCTTCATCTTATATGTTGATATAGATAAACCTGTACCTTCGACTTTTCAGCATACCTGAAGATGTGGAATCGTCATTGAAATTGACATAAGGAACTATAAAAGTCGCTAATCAATTATCAATCATTTTTGATTGGTGCAAATGCGTATTTTGATTGTAATATCATTTGTTTCAAAGCACGTAAGTATAGAAAAATCTTTACCTTCGATTTTTCGGTATCTCTGAAGATGTGACAGCCATCCAAATAGACATAACGAACAATAGACGTCAATACTCAATCATCGATCATTTTTGCTTGTTCCTTATGTGTATTTCGATTGCAATGCCGTCTCTTTCAGAGCACTAAGATATAGAAAATTCTCTACCTTAGATTTTTCAGTATCTATGAAGACATGGCATCGCCATCGAAATAGACAAACGGAACAATAAAAGCCAATACTCAATCATCGGCCATTTTCGATTCTTATTTATGCGTATTTCGATGGCATTTCCAACAATTTTAGGGCACTAAGGTATAAAAAATCTGTACCTTAGAATTTTCTCTATCTCTGAAGATATGACATCGTCATCGAAATAGACACAAGAAACAATAATTCATTAATCACTTATCGAACATTTTTGATTGTTGTTTATGCGTATTTCGATAATAATTCAAACACTTTCAGAGCACTAAGGTAGAAAAAAATTTCTACCTTCGATTTTTCTCTATTTCCGAAGATGTAGCATAGACATCGACATAGACACAGTGAACAATAAAAGTCATTAATCAATCATCGATCATTTTAAATTCTTACTTATACGTCTTTAAGTTGCCAATGGGGTCTCATTTTTAGTATAAAAAAATCTTTATCTTAAATTTTTCTCTATCATAGTTCCCCGAGAACGGCGACACCGCCATCGACGTGAAGAAAAAAAAAATATGACCAACTATTGATTATTTTTAAACAGACTTGTTTTCTAGCTTGTCGTGTGAAAATGTTCAATAAATGATTGATTATTGATCATTTTTGCTTGTTTCTTACGCACATAATGATCTACTGAATATTTTTGATCAGAAAGAGTTTTTTACAGTTAGTGAGATGAAAAATAATTTATTTATACTAGTAATGGAGGGCAGACATCTGATACAAAAAGATGAACATGAAAACGTTGTTGAAAAATATTATTAATAATGTTACCAATTAATAAATTTTGAAAGATTGTGTTTGTATGCATATATATATATATATATATATATATATATATATATATATATATATATATATATATATATATATACTAGACGTGTTAGTGAAAAAAAAACTATTACAAAAACAATGTTTGTTAGTAGAATCGCAAGATAAATTATGTTTCTTCCGAAACGTTTACCACAGGTGATACCTGATTTCGAACTGACGTCTATTCTTGTGATACACGGCCGTTAAAAATACAATCGGCAAATAAACCCACCGCAACTGTCAAACTAATAATGCGCGTTTCTTTTTTAATAACGGCGAACGTTCAAACGTCGAAACACTTCGTACAACGATTATTCAAGCTGTCGAGGCGGTTGCGTCAGACAGAGAGAGGTTGCGACAGAGAACGTTCGAGTGAGTAGTCCGATTCTAAAATAAAATGGTTCGAGATTTCGGCAAGGTTTTATTAACTATCTTGTTTTATAGTTCAGGTGATGAAATTGTTGGAATTCGTTTAAAAAAAATCGAATTAGTCAGAGTACAGTTCTGGAACTGGTCGAATTCAGTTTGAAAAACGAATTCTTGTTTCACTGCACATATCACACAGTATTTTTCTGATCAAACATTTTTTAATGAATCATTAATGGCTGTTGCTTTAGATCGGTATTCTCAGAGTGTCGAAGTACAGAAAACTCTTTCATCGACAACATTTTTACGCAGAAACACCACCATGCTTCACTTAAGTTTTTCAAATCCATTCCTCTATTTACCAGTCGCCAAAATGTACTCCTATCTGTTTTGAACACGTTGTATTTGCTTTCATTGAAAAAAATACAGCTTCCTCAAATGGACCACCTATGCCTAGATGATGTTTTGCGAATAGACCTACAAACGACGCGAGAATATCCGCTCGTTTTTTCTATTTTTGCGGCAACTGCTACAATGCTCGCTTCAAACAACTGTAGAACGTGAACAACGCGTCGCTTCTGGCTGAAATTTCGTCTATGCTAGTCTGAAAAGTGACACTTGATAGCCGTGTTGTTACCGAATGAATGGTGGCGCCACATCATAGAAATTTACCAAAAACGGTCGATTTGTGGGACGGCACGTTATTTTGGTGAAAGAGCACATTTTTGTGCGTCAATCTTGACCGTTTCTGTTACAGTTCTTCTTTCAAACGGTTCAATAATGTTGGATAATATGTTACTATTATCATTGTTCGCTTTGTTAAGTAGTCGATTAGGGTGATTCTTTGGGAATTCCAAAAAAACAGGGTCCATCATCTTCCCAGCCGACATAACTGTCTTCGCATTCTTCAGTGCACTTTCACCAGTCGTTGTCCACTGCTCTGACTGCTGCTTCGACTCAGGTGTGTAGTGATGGATCCATGTTTCATCCCTAGCGACGAATCGACACAAAAACGCCTGCTCGTTTTTTTCATTTTTGCTGCAACCACTACAATGCTCGCTTCGAACATCTGTAGAACATTAGCAACGTGTCGCTTTTAACTGAAATTTCGTCTATGATAGTGTGAAAGGTGACACTTGGCAGCCGTGCTGTTATCAAATGAATGGTGGCGCCACATCATAGAAATTTACCAAAATTACCAAATGACCTGCGTACAGTTATTGGTAAAGTTAATAGCAATGTACACCTTTTGAACTTTTCATAAATTTTAAATCAAGAAGTGTATTAATGATTGAGGTGTGAACACTTATGGGAGATGCTGTAGTTTTCGACTACAACTGTCTGAAAAATATAATAAGTTATCTCAGAACAAACAAAGTTGAACGGATTCATCTTTTAAAAACTCTTTTTTTTATTGAACCTGTCCAAGTACCTTTTCGACAGACCTCTCCCTCCTTTCAATGCGTGCCGTTTTATGCTTCACCCGGTAGTACATTTATAAAGACGTGTATACATACATACACTAATCGTTTTAGTCACAGACAATTGAAACTAGGGACTTTAAAAATAACATCGTAACAATAACACTGTGTAGAACAACGGTTATATATATATATATATATATATATATATATATATATATATATATATATATATAACTTTACAACGGTCGTCGGAATTGTTTTCTGAACGTGCGTTCGATTTGTTTATAAAAAACAATGTCGGTTAGAAACATGTGTCAAAAGTTGACGGACCTCGCAGTCAGGAAATAAATGTCCGCTTGCACAGCATCTAAATATATCATCAGGCAATGTGTGTGTTTCCCGTGGCGGGAACGCGTGGCTCTCTGCCAGCAATCAAACCACCATTTGTCTCTGGCGTTCGAATGCCGCGCGACATGTCAAATATTTATGTTTGCAAGATGCAAGTGGTTATTCGATACGATATAACATAGTAAGAAATACACACGCATACAAAAATGTATGTACGAATGCGAGTCAAAAAGTAAAGAAGTGATTCAAGAAGTACAAGGCATTCGCATTGTAGTAGAAACAGACTTTTTATCGAAATTATTTTTCTATAGAATCAATCCTTACTTTAAACATTAACTACAACGCTTGATGCGCTTCTAGATTTCGTTCTGGAAGAATACTTTTGTTTTCTTGCATACTCAATCCAACACTGTATTTATAGAGAAAAAAATCGTTCTGTAATCAGTGTGTGCACTCAGAGATTGAACCCTGTTAAGATTATTCGAAGAATGCAGCAGCTGTTCAGTATAATGAGCTCGAGTCACAGTACAATCTATGAGACGATTGAGCGCTTTAAAATATATGAATTTCTGTCAGTGAATAAAAACAATATTAAGACAGTTGAACGAAAGATTCCGAAGAATCGTTGAGCCAAAATAAATGATCAAAATGTAAATGCAAATGAGCTGGATATTAGAATATGTTCAACATTTTTAATCATCAATAAACTGGTTTTAGAAAAAAATGTGTTCATTGGGTATCAGACAGCTGATAGGAATACAGAAAAACAAACGTTTAGGAATTTCACATAAGGATCTGGAACGTTACGAGATTAAAGAGAATTTCTGACTCGTTTAGTTTTCATTGGAAATACATTGGTCCACATCATTATAAATCAGATAGTAAACTGTAAGGTTTAGTCTAGAAAAGCTCATCATCGCCAACAACAAAGATGTACAAGGCAGCCTTCTACAAGGAAGTAGGAAACTTTTTTGGGATATGAAATTTCAATTCATTTCACATCTAAATATAAAACAATAGACAGTAAACAGCTATGATGAATTATTACAAGCACTTAATCTAAAAATCGAGTTCAAGTGACAAACCTTCGAATAGTGTGATTCTGTCCAAGACAGCAACTGACCTCACACGTTTAATAAAACAAATCTAGGTACTTAGATCTTGGTTTTGAACTCCTGGAACATCGATCATATATATTGTACCGATTTAGCACAGCGATTTCCATTTCCAGGAGTCATCAAATAAAGAGATACGAGGAATAAAGTTTATTTTTGAAAAGTGACTTCACAAGAGACCAGAAATTTTTTTCATGCAAAATTCAGAAGCTGGTTAAACGTTGAACATGTGGGTAAAAGATAGGGAAAATTTTGTCTAACACTGATCTTAATAAAAATAAAATAAGAGTTTCTACTCCTTAAATGTTACTTTTTGACTTATCCTTGTATACATTAAAATATGTTAGTCAGCAGGAAAATAATGAATTTGAACGTCATAAACAGCAATTATTTTTCTACCAACCTAATATTAAATTTGAAGGTCCTAACTGCAATTATTTTTCTACCAACCTAATATCAACCTCGTATATATAAAATTATTTATTCCTCATTCAAAACTAGATTTTTAAGAATTGAAAAATGTTTGCTTGTTATAAAAATATTTCCAATCGTTAATAAAATGACTACCTTTTTTTCACACACCTCAATTTGTCAGACAGAGTAACGTGAGTACAATACTGGTAAATATTTTCAATTGGAAACAAATTAAAAAATAATTCGATTGTAAAAAAAACACACTATTTTTGTTAGATTCATGTTCTGAGCTTCTTGACAACCCCATCATAAAATCCCGATTTACCATCAAGTGTTTCCCACTTTTTTTGAGTCATTAACAGTATTATCGACGAAAAAATCAACCGTATGATTCAACAGTAGTTATGAAAGAGACTAAAATCTTCCTTTCAAAATGGAATCCAGAAGGTCATCGAGAATTTAACGAAGTGAAATAGAATTTAAGAGGAATTATAGAGAAAAGTTACCTTATTAGAAATCTTGTAAATAGAACAAGACTTGTTTACTTCTTAAATCTCACTTTACTTTTTGACTTACCCCCGTTGTCTGCGTGCGTGTGGCTGTGTTTCAGTTTGCAGTTCTTTCTTCCGCCCGTTGAAAAGTGTGGAAAGCAATGAGTCGTCGTTTACATCTGTTACAATGCGCCGACACGTACTAATATGATTATGTTGTATTTTTTATAGTTTTTTTTTGCATCTTTATTGTATTACACCGACGGATGCAACTGTCGTATAAAGTTATGACTGCAGAAACAATCAGTGCGAAATTGAATAGAGAAATATTAACAGATGGTGTTTTATTCACAGCACGTATTGTTCTGATACATCACTGTCTCATATTTAAAATATACGGGGTATATAAATATTAAATTTGATGAATTTGATGATTCGATTATTAAAATATAGTTTTTTTTTTTTGATACTGTCACTGATAAGTGGAGGTATATATACACAGGAATATATTAACAGAAAGTATAAAAAGTGTCGAAAAATTAAGTCTTCGTCTGAGGCTGATTAATCCAACTGAGGGCTCCTGGCGGTAAAATTTACGGGGTCCATAAAATTTATTCGACGACCGAAAAAAAAAACGACTAAAATATATTTTACAACATTTTTCTTTATAACTTTATTCTATAAATATGTAAATGGCATAAAAATAAAATATTCTGAATTATTTTTCAGAACAATAAAAAACAAAAACTATAATTATGTAAACGACGACGGCCGGTGATATTGTTATGGTGATGTGCTGCATGAATAAAAACATTAAAACGCCATGATGACGCTTCTCTTCTCTTGTTTATTTCCCTTCCCCGCCGGTCATTTTCTGACATATATTTGCATTTTTTACACAAATTTATTATTATCAGGTAACACATTGAAGTGTAAAGCTTCGTTTCTTTATGTAATGATTAATTTTTTTCTCCGAGCTTGAGGCCCCTCTGAGATTCGGAAGACGTGGCACCAGGTCTGACACCCGCTTAACCCGCCGTTGTTCGTTTCAGTACCATAACGACTAAATATACCACGCGCGATCTCCATCAACCAATCAGAACACGAATAATCGGTTACACATGACGACACTTACGTTTTGATTTTTATTAATAGAAAGAAATGAGCCTACTCTTTTTTCCATATATGGGTTGGTCTCGATTTACAGTGATTTTATAGAATTTATCTACTGTGTAAATCGAGGAATTGATACATACATACATATATATATATATATATATATATATATATATATATATATATATATATATATATATATATATATATATATTACATTATTCTGTATTATATTAATCCTTATATGATGCAGATTACTTTAAAATGCAATAAAATATGGAGATATAATTTAAGAGAACAAGTAATAATGGATTAAAAATTTATGAATTTATGTGGTTATATATGTATATATATATATACACAAATAGTGTGTGTGTGCGCTTCAGCATATTAAAACGACATATCTAGACACACTGCGTAAAATGTGTATAATATATATTTACACATTGGAAACGTTGTCTTATCTGGCGAGATTACACTTTCAGTTGACACAAGGTGATAGCAGGATAGATAAGAATGTGAAACATCAGCTCTATTTGTTTGATAAATACCACGTTGAGAGGAGAGGTATTAGCTATCAAGCCGTACTAGATATGAAATTTTGTTCATCATACACATGCACACACGCATGCATATATATATATATATATATATATATATATATATATATATATATATATATATATATATATATATAATGTGGAACGAAACATAAATCACGTGAGAATAAATATTGAAATAATATTCGTTGAAACAAACATTGGATGTAATAAATTTCCTAGTTCCGCTGTATTGAGGATTGACGAATATTTAAAAAAAAAACGGATGGAGACATCGATTCGAGAAGACAATTAGATGAAGATATTATTCAATATCGAGACGATATAAGAATGATAGCAGGTCAAAACCGAATGACTTGATGAAATGTAAGGAAGGTTATTTTATGAAACAGTGTTACCATTCTGATCATTGACGCGTGCTATACCCATCCAGACAGACGACGATATGTCACCCAATGAGTTTAAAAAGAACACGAGAGAGTTAGAGAGTCACAATAATCTACTGATATAAGTGATAGGTTAGTAAGATCCATATAATCTGTACTGTAAAGAATAAGTAATCCTCATTGCTTGATATGGAAGATGCGTTTGTAACAGGTTAAGAGGTACGATACAGGAAAAAGAACAGAGGGGGTGTTGTAAAACGAGAAGATAATAGAATTGATGACTTACTCTCCTACAAGTCTCACTGCACATCACAAGACATCCAGATACAGTCTGTATTCTCCTGTTTATCATTATTTAAGAAGAACGGGTCATAGATCTCATACCTGACACTCAGTACACAATTTGTCGATTATCTACAGCCAGCACAGTTGGCCAAAATGATGAGAACCGAAAAATATACGCATAATATCACAATGTAAATTTATAAGTGAGATTCTTCTTACAAGATTGCCAAGGTGCTGTGTTGTAATGGAATGTTAATAATTTCCAGGGTGTTGTCTTTCATAGGACCCTGATTTTTCCAAACAGGTAAAAGGTAAATAAAATGGGGTTTGTGGTAATCGCTACGAAATTTAACAAGCTACTTGATTGGTCAACTCCCACTTGAGTCCATCATTAAACCTTTTCCGAGATATTCGAGCTAGAAGATGAACAAAACGTGATTTTCACTATTTCCTAAAATTTATGAATTTCGAAACTTGCAAAAATTTTAATATCCGGAGCTATTTAACAGATTTTGTTGTTGTTCTTGGTCTCATTTTTTTTCATGAAAAAAATCTAGTTTACTGATCCGAAATCAAAAATAGAGATTCGTATTTGGTATAAAAAGTTGGCGCCGACGTCTATAAGGTGACGTCGAAGAAAATTTCGGACAAGAGATTCTAATTCTGCACAAAAAATTAAGATGTGTGACTATTTGCAACTTTTTTGTCCAATCAAAAGCAGAAGGGAAAACCGGACGTTAAGTGGGCCATTCTATATATATATATATATACATATGATCATGTATTATGTAAGTACCAATCTCTTGTAATGAAAATTTTATTGAAAATTCAGTCCGTTACTTACAGCCAGTACAATGAACCAAAATGTTGAAAACAAAAAAAAATAAGCACAAGATCACAAAGACTATAAATTTATAAGAGATGTATCCTCGCCAAAATTAGAAAAAAATAATACCTTGATAATTAAAAAAATATTTATGTCTCTGATTACTTTTCAAGGCTTGAATAATTCAAATCGAGTCAAATTATTATCATATTTTATGTCATGAAAGAATTATTTTTTTACTTCACAAACCATAAATTTTTTTTCGAATAAACGACGTTCAATAAACAACTATTGATCGCTTATGTGCATTTTAATAACGATACACAATCATCCGCAGAGCCTTTACTTTTATACCTTAGCGCTCGGATAATGACATCGTCGATCCACAATCAATTATTAAACATTTTAAATCAGAAGTTTTTATAGTGTAGGATGAAAAAATTAAATCATTTGTGAAAGCGAGTTTGACCAGAAATAAGAAGCAAGAAAACTATACACAAATATAACCAGACAATCAAAACTTAAAAAAAAAGTATAAATAGACCCGGTCCATTAACTACAATCAAGTTTGATATCGATTAACTGACCCAATAAACAAAATACAATTCGATAACACAAAACATCGACACAGACGGAACTTGATAACATTTTCACAGACAATATAACAAATTCGCACGGATCTAATTGAACATTGGATGAAAGTAATTTGGATTTGTTCCAAATTATATTCGCATGAAATTTAGATGTATTATTTCAGTAATGGGTGTCAACTGTCAGAATGATGATTATTTGTTAATAAGTCCATTATATATATATATATATATATATATATATATATATATATATATATGTGTGTGTGTGTGTGTGTGTGTATGTATGTACTGCTCTATCCTTAAACTATGCATTCAATCATCTATGAAAATAAATCAAAGACCTCACACAGTAATTTAAATTGCTCGACTGTAATAACAAACAGCATATTTGCATTCTTCAGTCAAAACAGTCGCATTCAATTATCCACCGTGCACATTCATTGGGAGGTCCCAGATCTTTTCCATAAAATATGTATATTTATAACCAATGTACTAAATTGTGTAACACGTGCCAGGTCGTTCTATAAGTTTGTACATTTATAGCATACATCGAAACCGATCGAGTGAAATGAATGAGTGAATTGAACGGTTAAATGATTTTGAATAAACCAAGGGGCTCCGCCCCCAGTTCGTTGCGCTCGATCACCCCAGACGAAGCTTCGTCCTCCACTCACTAACGCTCGTGCACCCCTAACAAATAACAGAAATTAACAAACTACACGCACAAATAATCTGCGTAAAATGTAAGTCATAAAAAAAATATTGGAATAGTTTATAAGAATTAACAAAAAAAAATACAATTTTAAAATGTGTAACAATTTTTTTACTCTAAAGCAATGATGTCAAACTCATATAACACGGGCTACTAAATTCAGTTTAAGAAAGTCTGTGGGCAGCAGACAAAAAAAGTATTTTATAACATGGTACTCTGAAAACATGGTTTCGACATAACATGGTCCAAAAATTGCGATATCTCTCCTATAACATGCTAGCCTAACAGCACGTCTTAATAAACTTGAACAGCCCTCATATAGCACAAATGAATCCATCACACTGTTTTGGTTGACATAAACGGGGAACACATAATACCCCTTGTATACATAATAATGCCAAGTCTATGCGTCGCTGTTCTTACTGAAAACTAATTCGGTAGACCAGTGGTGTCAAACTCATATATGAACATGGGCACCAAATTCAGTTTAACCACCAGTTTAATAGTCTGTGGACCGCTGATAAAAAAAAAATCATCCAAAAAAAATATAACGAGCGAAAAAGGTCCTTTATATATATCCGAAAACAATTCATTTGAATTTTACATTTATTTTTCCTTAAATGAATTCATAAAAATAAAATATATTAATTTTAAGTATTAATTACCAGATGTTGCAACAAAATTTTAAATTATAAAAAATAATATTTTTTACTAGAAACTTGGCATATTTTGGCAGAAACTATTTTATCAATGTCGGATGTAATTTTCTGTGATAATGATATTTTTACTACAAATGTTAAATGTTCATTTGTCAATCTTGACCTGTGCAAAGTTTTATTAGTCTCTAAAGGCGAAAACAATTGTTCACATAGATATGTACTACCAAACATTTCCACGATTATTGCTGTAAACATACGCATTTCAATAAAACATTCTGGCAAGTAAAAACAAAAATCTGGAATACCAACTTCATTATACTTTTCTTTTCGCACCGTGTTGCACTGAATTTAAATCAATTCCATTTGGATGTTACTTTTTGCTTCTTCGGTGTTAACAAAAAACGAAGCACAAAATATTAAAAAAAAAAACAATTTTCACATGCTTTGAATCCTTCAAATCGATTTTCAAATTTAAATCATAATTCTTAAATATTCGAAGCATATTTGTCAAACTCACAACAGTAATGTAATTCTTGATAAATTTTGCACGTAGGAAAATGAACTAAATCTGAATTGACCATAAAACGGCGTTCTTTACAATATACTTGTATAATTTGCAACGTTTTAAAAATGTATTTCATATTTTTTAAATTCCATTTTATTATTTTAATACAATCAACTTCAAACTTTGGGCAGCGAGCCACGTTCTAATCTTGCGGGGCGCGTGTTTGACACCATTGTTCTAAAGTTTCAGTGAATACAATATTTTGAACAAATTTTTTATCAGTTTTATTCTAGTAATGATTATACTGTATGTGTGTGTGTATATAAAAAAATAAATATATATATATACATATATATATATACATATTGTTTATTTATCTACTTAAAAGATATTTTCGTAGGAATAAAAGATACTTCTGAAACAGCCTACCGCTTATATTGTATATGAGAGGTGATCAATATTTAAAAGTTGTGTTTACATTAAAAACAAATAATTCGAAAAGATGAGACTAAATACAAATAAACACCGACAACGTTTTATAGAAATTCTGATGTTTGTATATTTGATTTGTTTTATGAAGATTGTCAAAATTATCAAAACAATATCCCCGATATCCACAATATTTATTTCAATGACAGGAGGATATTTGTACCACGATGTGTATATGAATTTATTTATACAAAGAGGGACATAAGTTATTTTCAATCCGAGACGATTACTCTACACTGAAAGAAGGCATGATTCATATAGACGCTGATATTGTAACACTTAAAAGAATTGTCTATATTATAGTAAATATAAATAAACATATCAAAATTTATAGAACACCGATGATATGCATGCATGTACCTCGGGAACGACGAGGGAGATACACCGTGCTCCAAATATTTACGGTTAACAGTTCCGAAATTAAATCGACCGACGCCCGTGGCCCACATTAAGAAAACAACGAAATTTGCGCGTCTATTGTTACGATGACATGTCCGCGTTGATGGACCGGCGACAGCTATTAATAGTTCATCTTTCCTTTCGCATGCGGATGTCAAAAACGTGCGCGGATGCGAGTCGTTTCGTACGCGGACAGGTCTCGGCCGGAGATCAAAGGGTTAGATTTTTGTAAAGGCGTTATGACGCTGAATTACGCTTATAGTTTCATTTGTTAAATGCTTGTAAAAATATAAAAATGCTTCGTTTGTCAAAATCTGTTAATTATATTTTAATTCAAAAGGGTGTCATGTTAGAGATGGTTCAGTCTTCTAGTATATTTTTTCCACTCCTGCGAACCAATTGTACTTTAAAAAAAAAGGTTATTATAGATTGATGTCATCCTACTGTTGAAGTGATCTAATATCTCAAAAATTGTCTCAGCACGAATTTCCCTTCTAAAACAGAAGTGTTTCAAAATCTTCCAATATACTTTTTCGGTCTTGTAAGCCACTTAAACTTTTTTTTAAAAAAGATTACTACAGATTGATGAAATCCTACCCTTTGAATGATCTAATATCTTAAAAATTGTCTCAGCAGGAACTTATCTTCTAAAACAGATGTGTTTCGCAGTCTCCCAGTACATTTTTTCGCTCCTGTGAACGTGATACTTTTTTTTAAAAAAAAAAGGTTACTGTAGATTAGTAATATCCACCACCAATTGAATTATGGCTCGAGTACAAAAATTCTGATCAGCAATAAGCCAAAAAAGCAGTTTTAATTTGCTTATTAGGTTGCTGCATTAATTCTTCGTTTCGTTTCACATTTCTTAAAACGAATAAATTAATATTTCAAAACAACCCCTTATATACTAAGAATATCATACACATTACTTATTTTTACCATCACACGTTCAGTTACCTGTTATAAAATTTTTAAGAAATCAAGTTTTCCTAAGAAACTTAGTGTTGCATTTTTTTGGCCAGCACTGTATATGTCTAATATATATATATATATATATATATATATATATATATATATATATATATATATATATATATATATATATATATATATATATAAACATATAAATATTTCAAAAGATAAAATTTTAAATGCTATTTCATGTAATAGAAATAATAGCAGAAAAGTCATTAATATGAATATTAATTGTTACTGAAATATGTGATTCATGAAACAGATATCCATGTTACGTTCTGAATTGCCTTAACCTTAATGAAAAAGCAATTTAAATATAAAATTTATATAAATTTATATATATATATATATATATAATGTGTGTGTGTAATAAGAAGTTGAATGTTCAACACAGCACACACATCAACGTGACTGACATTTGAAAATGTCAAATGAATGTTGGCGCCAGCGAATATCGAATAAATGACCTACGGACACGTATGCGTTTTCTTTATTACTGTTCACATCGGTCCACAGATGTATTGTACGCTTTAAAACGTACACACGGATACACACATTCATCGTCCACTTTATACATTATATTTGAAAAGTTTTGGAAATGTTAGCTATTCAAGAAGTATCAAAAATCATTATTGAATTAAAACCCTACACGAGAATTCTTATGAAAAAAATGTACACACATCCTGTTTTAAATTTCTAAAACATTCTAATAAAAAAAAATCACTCCGATCCTCAGCAACTGTACATTTGTCAGCATGTAATTTATTCCTAGAACTGTACCGCTGGCGACCATCTGCCATTCACACATCACTCATATACACATATTTGTACAAATTGATAAGTAGCTGTTAATCCGATCGGGTTGTGAATTCGAGAACAGTCCCGGCCGGCCCGCAAATAATTCCCAAACACGGTGTCGAGCCGATGTTGGTGGCACACATCAAAATACGAAACTGAGTTCGGCATCGACTTGTTCGAAACCAGATGCGGTTGCGGTCGCGTCGACTCTATTATTGTACGGTTCGAAAACCGTCTGTGCACACACGGACTGCAGACAGAAACGTAATTGGATATTTACAACCATACATTGATTTGTAGTGGTCCCTTTTCATTTACAAACCGCCACCACGCTAACTGTGCAGAAAATCTGTACGGCTGAGAAGAATTTGATTTATGCGGAAAGAATATCCGAGCTTGAAGACTGTTTCCAAAATGTTAAATGGTTTGAAAACAAGAAAATGTTAATATTAGGTGTACAAACTAATTCGGTGCCTTTTTTGTCGAAAATTAATGTTTACTTATAGAAAAATTGAATAAATTATTATCATAAAAACATCCCTTGTTATTTTGTACAACTTTGCTCTATCTGTCGGGTAACTGACGAATAATTTTCCAAAAAAAGTATGATGGCTTTGAGTCGATGAAGTCGAAATACATTTTTGGACCTATTCACTGTTTTAGCATTTTTTGCACGTTTTATGTACCACAAAACCTTCCCTCAAAGCACAACAAATCATTATCACGGTTTTAAGAGCATTTTTTTCAACTGAAATGCTAAAAATATGAAATGCTGCTTTTCGGATGCGACCTTGTTCACTACTAGATTGAAGTCTGAGACGATTGAAAGCCTAAACGAAAATATACGTCACAGAATCCGACAAATAAAGTGAGAAATATGCAAAAGAGGTCGAAAAATGTCATTGAAAGGGCACGCGTTTGCATCACGACCAGAGGTAGTCATTTGGGCGGCATTATTTCCATACTTAACTCCAAAACATAAACCTAGTATTCATTTACAAAAGTCTACTGTTTTTCATTTCATATAGTAACTATACAAAAAAAAAATAAGTTGTAGAACTGTCATTAATTTAAAAATTCATTCTGTGCCTTTAAATTGAATCAAGTAATCCAGGCAGGCCCCATGAAACAATTAATTTTTGTAATGATAAGTGCGATGGAGATATGACAGTTTTTTGAAAGTCAAATCACGGTTCTTTGTTTTAAGTAAACAATTTGTATCTACAAGCTTGATCTATTGACGGTAATAATATTTTCATCGGTATTAGATTAAAAAAAGGGTCAAACAATGTTTAATGATACTACCTATATTTTCAACTGTTCACACGCATTTATTGACAACATTTTACACTCTAAATGGAATAAATAGAACGTAATGTATAGGTGTAAAAAATAATTCGGGGCTTTGATATTGAATCAATCAAAACACTGTTTTAAATTAAAATATTTTCTCGCCATTTAAGGATTTTCATTAAAAACAATATATATATATATATATATATATATATATATATATATAAAGAAATGGTTCGAGTTAATTTCTATACCCAATACTCTGTACAGATAATATATGTTTATAAATTCGGCTCATTTTTTTTTTAAAAAAAATTCAGTATAGATTATCTTTGTATAGGTTTTTCTAGAGACCTGAAAGAATTGATAACAATGAATATATATTCAACGATTTATCTTTTGGAAGACATTAGTGAAAACCTATTTAAAAAAGAACAATGAATTATGGTACACAACGTTTAATCCATCAATGTTTTAGTGCAACAATACACCCAAGTCTATCTCTTACTCCTCTTACATATATATATATATATATATATATATATATATATATATATATATATATATATATATATATTCGTGTGTGTGTAAGTTGGTAAAAAAATATCGTTACGGAAGATTAACGCAGTGAGTAAATTTGTTTCAAAGAGGATATTTTATACATTTGATTCCATTATATAAAAATGGAAACGTATCCTTTTTAAACTTGCCTCTTAAAAAAGTATTAATATTTAATACGAAAACGTCAGAGAGAACGGTTGTTACGTTTCGTTCTCGTAGTCAGTTTTGAACAATAACTGAAACGTTGAAACGATAAATAGAACGAAGTCATCTTCTTTCTCACTCGTTCGCGATGATTCTAACCAGAGAGCGAGAGAGAGAGAGAGAGAGACGATCTGTTCCAGTAACTGATACGTGTATGTGTACATTACATAATATGGATATAGGGTAACGGAAATGCGAATTTTTACTCAAAAAAAAAAATATATATATGAAATGTTTCAATTTACAAACGCACTGTCTGGATTTATCGAAACGTGAGAGAAGAGGATTCATCCATGAAGAAATATATGTATCTCGTTCTATGGAAATTTTTATTCGGTGGTCCTAAATAAGAGGTTCCCTGCGGGGTCGGTATAGACCTCTTAGGGATCGATGAAAGTTGATAGGGGATCAATGAACCCCAAAATATCGATTGGAGGTCAATGAGCATATTGAATGCATATTCTACAAACTTTAGTGAATTAATAGAAATATTTATATTTTAATTATAAATTGCATTATAAAATATATATATATATATATACATAGTTTTTAAAAAAAATTATTTATTAAAGTTTATTGTAAATATTATTAAACAGTATTTTTGTTTTCATTGTACTCCTGTTTATCATCAACAAGGTTAATACTAATAATTATTTATTAAATACAGTAATTTAAGAATTCTTAAAAACTTTTTTCACTACCATTTTTTTATTATTTTCAAAACTACAAACATTTGTTCAAAAATTCACACGAAACATTATAATGTCACGAGGGAGGCGCAATAGAGGTTCCAATTTTCAGAGCGGTCGATTAAAAAAGATATTTTTTTTTGTGAGGGATCAATGTATGAAAAATATTGGGAACACTAGCTTTAAATTGTTCTGTTTTATTACATAGAAATTGATAGGGGAAACATTTAGCATTCGTAATGTTTTATGATTGACTACGTTAATCAGACTGTATTTTTAATTAGTACATGAATTATCATAAATTCAATTTTTAGTCGACCCACAAAAAGATTTTCTAGTCAAAATATCGAACAACCGACAAAACAAAATACAAAATGAAAAAAAAAAAATTACGAAACAAAAAAATCCGTTGCGATGGGATTAACAAGCCTATGCTATGGTTAGACTGAAGTTGTGAATGAATGCAGAATTTTAACGGGCGACTATAGTTATCGGGATAGAGCGATCGTCCGATGATGGGTGACTATAATAATCACCAGTAGTATTGAAATGATTGAAGGAACTGGTATGGTATTTTCAATGTTTTCCAAATATCTAAGATCTTAAATTTCACTCATATAAAAAACAGTCTAACATCTGGTGTCAAATTTCGTTTTCTACATTCACACAAGAGAAATATTCAACCGATTTAACCGCTTTCGGATTATCATTTATTCCAATTGATTCAGAACTCTTCAACTGGACACCCCCTCTCTAGATGTGGCTTAGATACATAAATGGATTTACACTTTCATCACCTCCACGTGATCCCTGTTTTGTAAAGAAATCCGAAACTTGCTTAAAAAACGAAAGCATCTATTTTACTGATTGAACTGTACTTTTACATATGAAACTAAAAAAAAAATCAGGCCGCACACATCTAATAATTTTCAAACAAAACATGTCGTGACTAACAGAAAAATATCCTTCAAATCGATCACACAAAAAGAATGCATTGAAGCGACAATTCAAATAATTGCAAATGCAATCAGAGTTCATAGAGTGTGAATCATTATCACGACGATTTATACAACAATTACAGTTCATCACACAAACGGCTACTGAGAGTGATCTTAATTATTTATAAACAAACAATTATCACTGTCAGACCAGTAACGTTTATTGTCAGATGGACTCGAAATTGTTTTCATCGAAATGCACTGATATGCTAGTACAATTGACTGATCTAAATATATACACAGAGTTTGTAATTTAATAGTCTCACGCCCATCAATGATTAACTGGTGGTGCGACAGCTGTTTAGATTAATGATATTTCCAAATGTTTATATTGAACATTCTGTGAACGGGGACGTACGTACATTTTCGTTACACAATCTAACTGTACAGTTTACACACACACATCCATATATATATATATATATATATATATATATATATAAAGTTGGGAGATAGGAGTGCGTAACGCTTGGTTACTCGTCGGTGTTCATTTAATAGTCTTATAAACTAAGCATGTCATCTTCAGTTTCCGTATATTTGCCTCAACAAAACTAATTAGCCGCAGAGAGAAAACGCGAAATTTGATATATCCGTAAGTTATAATTAAATTTGTGGAAAGAATTTACGAGTTTGTGTTATCATTTCGTAAACACTAACACAATGAGCTATGTACAAGTTTTATATCAACGTATACACATGCTTCTCTCTCTACACACACACACATATACCTAATTATTTATATATATATATATATATATATATATATATATTCGCACCTCGGCTTTCGTCAATTTGATTATTTGCGAGTTTGCCATCAAAAATTAAATGGAATTTTTTTGTGACTTTGTGGCCTACTCCGAAAATCACAGACGAAGAAGCACGTAGACCGGAAAATGTAAAGACAAGTTAAAAAAATGTGTCGATAAAAGTAACGAAGAACAGACAAACCTGTTTTCTGTTCTTCGTTACTGGTTCCGGCACGTGTGGAATCTTCAGACAGATTTGAGAAATACAGTCTTTCAGAATGTTTAAAATTACATATTAGTTTATTTGTTTTTTGGCTAGAAAAAGTCGTTTTTCTTTTATCCGTTACTTGTTTCAGCACGTGTGGAATCTTCAGGCTGATTTGAAAAGCACAGTCTTTTAGAGTGTCTAAAATTACTTGTTAATGTTTCTTTTTTTCTATTATATAGTAGCATACAAGGAACTAAAAATATCCGTCTTCATAAAAATGCTAAGCCTGCGATGGCCAGGTCATACTAAGTTGATGCTGGATTCAAGAGTACTAAAAAAGGGCTTTGAATGAACAACCAGGCGGGAAAAGACCTGTGAACAAACCATGACTCAGATGGATAGACAATGTAGAGAAGAATGCAGTGGAACTATTTGAAGTAAGGAACTGGAGAAGGACTGTCAGGCAGAGAGATGTCTGAAGGCAGAAAATTGAAGAGCCAAGGTTCGATTTTAGCTGTAGCGTCATTGAAGAAGTTTTTTTCTAGTTCTTGAACTACTCCTATAATCTTTAGTAATTGTTCCCTTCTATAAACAGTTCAAACCTATATATGCATATCGTAGGTTGGTTTTGAAATAAAAGTCAGAATTAAAGCAAAATTTTCTGTTTCTATCATTATTTTTTAAAATTAATTACTGATAGTACCGAATAATAGAAGATAACAACGAATATCTGTGTTCTGTAATAGAATGAAGAATATTTGTAAACAGAAACAGGCGGTCAGATGAGTTTCCAGCGTCGAAACGGGAGAGTTAAGCACTAAAAAAAATTCATTTGCTGTATAAAGAATTTTTTTTTCCCCCGAAGAATATCATTTTTATAGCTGAACAGCAAATTCTGAATAAATCTAAATTTCTATTCAAGTCTATTCTCGGAGCACAACCATATTTCATCTTAAAATAACTAAATTTTTTTACTTTCTTTTGGTAAAAAGAATATTTTATAATACATCAACCTTTTTAATGAAAGAAGTACAAGATTTTTTTCGATCTAACTCTTGATAAAAAATATAACAATTTTATATCGAAATTGAATTACGATTTGATATTTAAAAGAATTGTTGAAGATTCATAGTTATATTTATTCATATATTTTAGTATATTTTCAAACTACATTACCAACATGCTAATTCCAGTTTTTAGAATTAATTTATTATACGGTATGGAAAATCCCTGCATTTATTCAAAATGGTCAGACTCGTTAAGTTATATCCATTATTCATTTTCAAAGAATTCAAAAACATCTTAATTTATTGTATTGTAAAGTAATGGATTTGAACCGTCAGTATTGTGGTAAAAAAAATAAAATGTGTATTACCTGGAATTACAATTAGCATACCTCCCGAAATTACATATAAACCAGTCAAGCTATACGATAGATAAGTCATGAAGTCACAAATCATTAAATCATTAAGTCACAAATCATCAAGTCAGTATCAAGATCACAGTATTAGTTTTAAGTTATAATCTAATTGTATCCACTGTCAAAATAAACGTCAAATCAGAAAAAAAAAGACTTCTTATCATTAATTTAAAAAGGAAATCGAGTTATCACTCCTTAGTGCTGAAATAAGACGGTAGTGTTACACCCATACATACACAATAAGAATATTACTGAAAAAATTGACGATAAACTTTCAGAAAGTACCTAAAAAAACAAACATTCAATAAATATCTAATTCACTTCTTATTAATTTCCTATCAAACTGTTTTGAAACAGACCTGCTCTCTCAAGCCTATGCAAAATTCAATATTCAACCATTTTTACGATTGCAATCAAATAAAATAGAATGTTATAGTAGTAAGTACTCCTTCCTATTTTTATTAAGGTAAAAGTTGCGGTGCTATATGACTGAGAATCCACATTATCGCACGATGGACAAAACCAAGTCGATACTAGCAGTGTATCCATAAAAAATGAGTAGGTCGATAGTATGTATCCAGTTCATTCACGAGCGACAGGTAAAATGTTAAAAATAATAACTAAATCATAAGTTAACTGTAGTGTTTCTTCTCGAGAATTTTTCGAGAAAAAAGTAAAATGTTTTTCTCATTTCTCCAAAAATTTATTTCTGATGAATCGATATCGAAATTATTCTTGTTTTTATCAACAATCTGTCACGGTCCATGTTTACCGTTTTTATTGCACTACCTGAAAAATTTACAAACATAACTTTATTTATAACTTCTTAAGTAAGAACATACTTTTTATGCAACATTTAAAAGTAATATATTGAAAACGGTTTCATTATTTCTGAAATTTTATTAGAATAAAAATTCATATATAATTTTAAAGCCGTGCCTGTTCGCTTCTCTGGCGAAACGTGAAACGCGAAACGCCCAATTCTTCTCCCACCCGTAAAATATTAAAAAAGAATTTCATGTATTCCAAACAGCGGGTACAAGAACAAACATTTGGAACTACTTCGAGATGCCTTTTCCACAATAAAGCCCCACGTCCACACAAAATGAATGCAATTTTTCTATTACTATTTTGTTACAAAGAAGAGAAATCGATTATCCAATATACTAGTTTCGATGCGTTATATTTTTTGAAAAATCATTTCAAAGTTGAACAATAAACGAATTAAATTCTGTAACGCAATCATTTTTTTATCCACACATTGTATTTCGTGTTAAAATAAATAAATAAAATATATGAATTCAGTATTACAGAGTGGTATTCCATTGTTATATAACCATTTAAACTGGAGAATGTCATTTATATATGAGAATTCTCGAGAACTAAGAGGTATTCTTTTCCTTTTTCTAGAGGAATGAAAACTATCGAGAAATCTTAAACACTAGTAATCTGTCAGTGTGCGCGTGAAGAACTGTAAAGAGTGTAAATGTAATATTTGTAAAAATCACTTACGTTGAATTGGCATTTTGCTGTTGGTTCGGTTTGCTGTATGGATGAACGCGGTTCGCGTTTCCGTCCAGTGACGCCTGCGGACTCGCCGGCTGCCCTTTAGCCGATCCAGGTGAAATTTTTCCCGCGAGCGCATCCAGCGAATGTAGCATGATGGACACGGATATATGTATATTTAGATGAATATATATGTATACGTGTCAGACGACGCACACAGAACGACGTTTCCCTCTATGCAAATATATCATATACAACATGTATAAAGAAATATGCACGTCGATGGATCGAGAGTGAGAACCAAACCACTGTTATCACAGACAAATCGCAGCACCCACTATACAATATAAATATATATATATATTTATAGAAATATAATATTTAAACACTCACAAGCGAACACACACTGAACGACGAATGTCTCTAGAAATCTATCGAATGTTCCAGTCGAGTGCCACACCTGTGCTTGCTAATGTGATAAGCAGATAGTGTCCTAGTAACGATAGATAAAGCGTTCTCTCCGTACCTGTTATCAGTCGTACAGGTATGGATACACTCAAGTCAAGCAGTAACTGATTGTGTGCGCTTTTCTCCGTGAACGGTTTTGTTCCATGTTTAGTTTCGGCAACACCGGCTATTCCCTATCTACGAATACTGCGTGCACACATTATATCTTACCGCACTGATACAAAGTCCAATAATCACTGTGACGATCGATCAACATTCGATTCCTCGACGGCTCGCTGCCTTAACACCGACGTATACAGTCTGTTTAATCAACGAAACCCGTAAATTAAAATCAAAAAGAAAACACGTCGGGTGCTTTTTTTTAAATCGGCTTTATCGGATATTTCAAGCAGTTTTTTTTTAATATAGATTTTTTTCCTCGAACGTTTGAGACACGGTTAACAGAACGCGTTCGAACGTTATGCGTTCTGTGCGATTGCGCTGAAACAAGAGAAGACACTAATTATCTCCATACAAATGTATTTATCGGAGATACATTTGATAAGAGATAAAAGGTCAGTGTGGAAGTTACAGACATGGTTTGTATGATTTAATGTGTATGTATGTCATTTCGTACTGTTTATACGCGGACAAGTTTAAAAGTCGTGTAAACAAAAATAAAACGATTTAAGTATATTATTGTAATAATTTTTTAAATTACTAATTGTAAGAAAACAAAGAAGTTTGATACAGTTCGGACACTCTGGCTAAATTCACTTGTACAAACGAATTATTTTCTCATCTTATAAAACACATAACAACTTTCTAGTCAAATACATTTCATAAATCGTTGATCATTTTGGATTGTTGCTTACCACATATCCGGCCAGATGATGAAAATTCATAAGCAATCACTAACGGCCAAATGACAAAATTTAATCATTTGCTTCTTGCAGTAAATAAATGACTTATTTTTTAAATCCAAATAAATTAAAAATGTTTTTACCAAACACACATTTCTATGCAAAACTTATTCTTAGTTATGGTTGCATCACATAACGATATAAACATAAAACAAATTCGTTTTACTGCTTAGAGAAGAAGTACTTCATTCAAAGATTAAGCGTTTATGTGTGCGGATATTTAAAAACTTGCAAGATTATCTATTTTCTTCCTATTTATCCTAGACCACCATTTTAGATCAGAAAAAGTTTTTTCTGATCTAAAATGTCAATTAATTGAATGTCAGGTTTGTCTTTCAATTTTTAAATAAATTTTCTGTTCTTCACTGTAAAGAACAGACAGCTAAGTCAAAAGAACGCACATTAATAAGACAATACATCAACGGGATCTCTGGTATAAAAATATGCAATCATAATTATCATTCTTGTTTTTGTGATCATTACTTTTTATTTGTATTCCTCTATTACCGGTTTCTTCTTTCGAAATTGTCAGATGGGTACTTTAGAGTACCCATCTGAAGATTTCGAAAGAAATAACTGATAAAACAAAAACAAAAGTAAAGAATAGTGACCCAATGATAAGAAACACAACTTCAAATTCAGGTACACAGGTACGAAACAAATTACAAATAATTATAATCACTGACCATTTTACATTGTCGCTTATGCACATTTCGAAAATGATGGCATCCTTTTTAACACTCAAAGACAATCGAAACTCGTATAATTAATAATGAGAAATGACCGATAAAAATTATTAAAACCTTTTGATCATAAAAATACTTTCTAGTCGGTAGACTGAGTCAAAAATTCATTTTTAAAAGTGAATTTAGCCACAGTATCAAAACCAATTAATAAATGATCAGATTTGACTTGCCATGTCCTGACCCAATGAACTTAGTTCTTTGATCTGACCTAACGTAAAATAATTATTTGTTTAGTGAATTAACCAAAATGCATAAATTGAAAAAAACTAATTTTTATTATGAAAAATAGAACATTTTGAAACACAACAAGAATTAAATATTTTTTCTAAAACGAAATACAGATTTCAGACCAGTTTTTTTAATTCAGACATAGAAAACCTGTTAGGTGAATGATGAATCAATTGATTGTTTAATATCAGTTTTTTATAGGCCTTGAAAGTTCCGAAAATTAAAGACCAGAAATCATAAAATTTGAAACTCTAAAGATCAGTGCAAAAAGTTAAAATCAGATAAATCTCTATTTTGATAAAACAGTAATAATTAATCATTGTATTATTAAGAAATGAAATCCATTAGGTTAGTAGGAAAATAATTCCGGTGTATGACCTTAAAAAAAAAACGCAATTATTTTCCTACCGACCGATTTTCATTGATTTTTTTTTATCTCGACTAACTACTTCAATTATCTTTCCGATTAAAATCGATCAATAATTAATTACTGAACATTTTTAATTTTTATTTATATATTGTTCGATAACGATAACATCCACTTTTAGCAGTTGAAAATTTTTCAATGCATAAACACTTTAATAACGGCATAGATGTGTCAAAATTCGTAAAAGAAAATTAGAAATAACAAACTATTGAACATGTTTGATTCGAAAAAAATGCGGTTGTTTGTGGGGACTGAGTCAAATAGAATTTCTAAAGAGCCCCATACACGATTAGTTTGATCGTCAGTTAAAAGTTTTAACTAGCCAGACATCATCAGAATTTTGCTGATAACATTGTACCTACTAAACAAATTTTAATCTGCTCGTTCCAGACTCAGGCGCCATAACATTCATATAAATACTTCTGTACATTTATTTTTAGATTATAAAGAATGTCGCAAACAGTATCGAATAACTAAAATTAATTGACCATTGTTTTGATTTGTGCCATTTATGAAAAAATATTATTTTTTAAAAACTTGTAGCCCCTATGCTAAAATACACTTGCTTCGCCACTGAAAAAATATTTTTTTCTTTTAATCATGCACTAGTAAAAATATTATTTAATAAAAAAAATTGATTATTTTTTGACCGAAGTTTTAAATTAATTGGTACATCGAGTAGTTACAATTTAATTTAATTCTGAACTTAGATTTAATTTAATTTTCAGCTAATTAAAAAAACGAGACTAAAAATACCGTGAAAAAAATTTAAATTCAAGAAGAGACAAACTAATTCAATTACAAGGAGAGAAACAAAAACTGAACGATTTGCACGAAACTGCAACACACACTCAAATTTTACTTCCGTTCAGTTGGTCGGACAGATAAATCGATAGGAACTTCTTTCAGTTCTTCAGTCGGACTAATCAGGATAAAACGAACCGATACACATACCACAGTTTATCGTGCCGATCACAATTGATCAGTCAGAACTGACAGCCAAACTGATAGTGCGATGAGGCCTTCAACAAACGTAACCTAAACGTGTTCTTTCGATGAATCACAGTCTCCGTTTAGCATTGAACAAAAAACTTAATAACCAGTCCATCTTGTCAAAAAAGACACTCGAACAATACGTAGTTGGGTTGTAATAAACAACATAATTAAAGACACCGATTAGTCAGTATAACAGAATCAAATCAATTTACCTGAAGATCATAAACAATCGAACACACGAGTGACTCACGCGGACGAACAGTGATAAATCCCGTGTCAGATGACATCCGCACTGAACACAACCGCGGTGTGACAATAAAACTGTTGAGAAAAATCAGGTATCCACGTGCAGTTCTCGTCCTATGAAATCGCGAACGGTGTGCGTGAAAGAACGCGCGTTGCCAGAAGGAATTAATCACGGATCAATCGGGAATACCTCTACTGTCATTCAAACGCGTGCAAAGAATGCCGGCGGACTTTATTATGATATTTATCTGTAACGACAGGCGCGTGTGTCACGGTTTAGACGGGCGTTGAATAGGACTAGTGGTGCCCTCGTGTGTCCACGCGTTCAAACAACAACACTGTGTGTCAGCATATGTTGATGTTGATTAATTGGCACGTAGCTACATCGCACACATCTATCCGCAAACATATACAGGCGTTCACATACGACGATTTACGAACCGAGAGTGCAACAGAGTCGTCGCTGTTTATGAAGACCTAAAGATCTACGACGACGCTTCGCGTGGATGAGACTGGTACAGCGGCGGGTATGTTAACGTCGTCGCAGCAGACATCTATCCAAGAACCCCCTTAATTGATATATATATATATATATATATATATATAATGTACACACATATAAATACCAATATGCATCATGGGTTTATAGACTATGACAAGGCATTCGACTCTATTACATCATCGATCATATCTGCATTGAAGAACTGGGACGTAGAGGACACATACATCGAGTTGATAGATAGCATCTTCAAGAATGCAACCTTGACGGTGAAGTTACAGAAAGAAATAAAAAAGGATAAAAATAGAGAAATGTATGAGACAGGGAGATGTAATTTCGCCGAAATTATTTACTGCAGCCTTAGAAGAAATATTCAAATCGCTCGACTGGGAGGATAAAAGAATGGAAATATAAGGCGAAAGATCGTCACTTCCAGTTTGCTGATGATATTGTTATCTTCGCAAGTACTCGAGAAAAGCTACAAAAGGGGATAGAAGAATGGAATGATGCAGTCAAAAAACAGTTTTTGCTATCTGCTTCAGATTGTTTTTCGGATCTTAAATTAATAATTCACGAATCGACAAAGGTGTTTCCATTTAAAGGCCTCTATATATTTCAACCACACTAAACAAAACTAAATTGGAAGCTGACACCTTTAGCAAACTGGCAACCGAACAAGTTTCAATAAAATGGGGACTTTCCCGACGACAAATAAGTAAATCCTATACAATAATGCTGGTGTATCGAAACTTTTGTAATGCCTGTTAGTAAGGTAGCGTTGTTTAACAAACATTAATTTTTAAATAATACATAAATATAGTTAATTTCATGGTGGCTCATTTATGTTACTATTTAGGTTATAATCAACCATAAAAATTTTAAAAAAATTAAACAATTCAGAATAAAATAAGCGAAAATCTTCGTTACAGCTAGCTGTGTCGAGACTTTTTATTGATATTCGACTTTCATTTTGTTTAAGGTTTTTTTTTATTATTACTTTAAACCAATTACACGTTTATTTCTTGTAATCAAAAAATACATTAAATAACCCAACTAAAAATAATATCATTTTCTTCATCCCAGTTTCGTTACATCAGTTATTGTGCGATTCAAAATTTTCATTTAAAATTTCCCAGTTTCACTGCAAGCCACTGTACGCGTGTTTATCAAAACGTATTCCCAGTGGATGCTGGATAACTTCTCACATTTATCGCAGTGACGTAATATAATATAGCAGTATAATTATTTCTCGTATTAATAAAACAGACCTTGAACAATATCACAATTTTTGCATACGCATCAAATGTGTGTCGATGTGTGTTTGTGATTCGTATGAATGTTTATGTTTGTAGAAGTAATCGGTTCATGATAAAATGTATAGAGCGCTTCTGAGAATAAATCGTGTAAAACAGTGCTGTCAAACACACTAAAGTATTAAAATAGTGATGATAAAAAGTAACATCCAAATGGAATCGATTGAAATTCAGTGCAATGCGGTGTTAAAAGAATAGAAGTTAGTATTCTAGATTCTTATTTGTACTTGCCAGAACATTTTATTAAAACGTGTATGTTTGCAGAAAAAATCTTGGAAGTATTTGGTAGCACATACCTATGTGAACAATTATTTTCCCTTTTAAAGGCTAACAAGACTTCACACAGGTCAAAATTGACAAATGCATATTTAACATACATAGTAAAAATATCATTATCACAAAAACTTACCAGATATTGAAAAAAATAATTTTTGCCAAAAGATGATAAGTTTCTAGGAAAAAATACTAATTTCTTTAATTCTTCTAAATTAAAGAAATTTTAATTTAAATTTAAAGAAGTTTTATTTAAATTTCTTATTAATTTTTTTAAAATTTTGTAACATTTCCTAATGATACCTAAAATAAATGTATTTTTTTTTAATTTTTATAAATTCGTTAAAGAAAAAGTAAATGTAAAATTTAAACGAGTTATTTTCGAATATGAACAAGACATTTTTTCGGTCTCTAATTTTTTGGGTGACTATTTTGCCGACGGCCCGCAGACTCTCTTAAACTAAATTTGGCGGCCGGTGTTATTTACAAATTTGACACCAACAGTGATGTAAAATATAAAATAGCAGAAATTTAATAAATTTCATCTTATAATTTCACTTCCACAAATAAATTCTTCTTTCACATTACAAACCATAAAAGAACGGTAAGGTAGAGAAAAATCTTAAAAGATTTTTCTATATCCTAACACTTATGGATGATCGCAACTACATTAAATGCTCATAAGTAATAAAGGGTGATTCAGTTTAGTTTTCCCGATGGAAGTATGGGGCGTAGGGATTAAGAAAAGTCATGTTATTTTTTATTTAGTATTTTAGTTCAATTCAATACTAAAATACAATTTAATTAAAATACTAAACGGGGGATAGCATGAAGAACAATATTAGAAACTCTATAAGGAGCTGAGTAAAGATTTGAAACGATCTGTGATAACGGATTTGATTAGAATAGTTCCCGCCATGCCTTTGAAAAACGAATTAGAGAAGTGAAGATGTGTACAGAAAAGAATAGAAGTGAAAATTAACAAGTGAAGATGATATAGAATGAACACTTTTTGTTTGTTTTTAATATTTTCCGAATTAATGTGTAAACTATTCTCTAGTTATATTAAAAATAAATAATATTGCTTCATTGCGGATTTATAAAACCTATCCTTAATTTTTGAAATGAGATGTCGACTCGAACTGCACGATTTCGATTTACATGGTACTTTTGGAGAACCGTATAAATCGAGGGTTATGCGCTGCAAATGTTGATTTATTTTATTTTTTTAGATATGTATGATGTTAACTCATATTGTTAGAACAAAAGTCACAAATATTTATAATAGAATCACAAATATTGTATACATGTGTATGTACAACAAAAAAAAAGAAAAAAAAATAATAAACCAACTATTATACGAATAAAAAGATATATGTATGTATTGGAAATTAATTATATAATAATGTCGGATTTTTTTATCGGCATACTCTTTTATTGCTTCCTGATAAGATAAACATCTTGTTATGTCTGCTTCAATAGATAAAATAGAAAGAGAATTTAATCTTTCCTCACGAATGTGAGATAGAAATTTATTTTTAATTAAAGACAACTTGGAAAAACTCCTCTTGGCTTTGCAGCTTGCAATAGGTAAAGTCGTGTAAATTTTGAAAATAGTTGTCAGACTTTGGAAAATATTAATCGTTTGTTTTTAACATGTTTTATTTATTTGTACAACGCATTTTTTTCAATTTTCATTCATTGAGAGTTCTTTTACAAAACGGACCTTTGAAGCTTAAGCTTCATTAGTTTTTATACAGATCCGTCCCGGATAACAAGTGATCAATAATGATCTATTGAACATTATTGACGATTTTCTGTACGATGAAAAAAGAATTCATTTATGAAAGTGACTGAAACCAGTGTTGGAACTTTAGTGAGAGACTACAGTCTGTCAAGGAATGTTCAAGAAGCGTTAATATAGAGAATCGTCGAAAATTCTGTCGCTCCACTCATCTCAATTGAAAAAATAAATATTTAACGACTCTTACAGCGCTTCAAGACCACCTAAAGCACGCGCAACGAATCCAGTAAAAAAATACACACTTTCGCAAAGCGTTACACCAGCTGTACTGAAAAAAAAGACATTTCGTCAAAAGTGGAAGCCGTGCGTTCGATCTGCCGACTCCTTCCGGCCAGCACACACATCTGTCGAACTTTTCTTGTAATCATCGCGCACAAATATATATATATATATATATATATATATATATATATATATATATATATATATATATGTATGTATGTATACACGTGCTGCAAATTTCGTCGAACGCACACACATTGACTGATCAATAGTTTCACGCATGATGAGTCACGACGTCGACTCCATCTCAATGACGACGAACGAGCAAGGAAACGAACGGACGATCTTGCGATCCGTACCCGTCGTAATTAGATGAAACAGAACTGCGAGAGAGTGTCATTACGCGTTGCTCGTACACTGTCGTAGCGTTAATTACCCATTATATATAGGTATATTATCGTTAAGTATGCAGCGGATGTTGTACAGGCGATCGATAAATAGTTGGATCGTATCGTTATCAGACAGATTTGTGAATCGTGTACGAGATTGTGGAACGATCTTATTTAGTTATTGGAAAATAAAATAGATGAACAGTTCAGTAGAAATCGCATCATTAGTTGGCATTTTCAAATATGATTCGTTATTTTAAAACCAGATTTATATTTTAGGTGTAAAAATTAATTCGATACCTTTAAATTGAATCGATCATCACTTTTTTTAACACTCTGAGTGCCGAAGAGTGCTATCGCGCTCCTCCTTGCATATGCGAGACGTACCAGAAGCGCTATCGCGCTCGTCTCAAATTAGTTACAGTAAACTGTGAAAATAATTTGTTTTTTGCAACAATGAAATAATTTCATACAGCGGCACAGTCATATCGTCCTATATGTCAAAGTGCATCGAAAACAACTGTGCATTACTTGGTGTAGTAGAAATGCATTGTGACGCATAAATTTGTGACGACTGACTGGTTGTTTTTTTGTTGGTCAAACTAAATATTTCATAAATCAGGAAGCTCTATGTGGATACAGAGAAAAAACCAAAAAAAATCCAGTGCTACTTTTGTATACAAAATAATCTGCTGGAAATGTGACAACAATTAAGATGCGTTACAGACAAAAAAGCGTTACAGACAAGAAATAAAAAAAATTAAACCTTAAACTGTAGTAGATTATAATGAATCCATGAGAGGAGTAGATAGATCTGACATGTACATTGTACTCGTATCTTGATGAAAGAAGAATGCTAAAAATATTGGAAAAAAGTTGTATTCAACATTTTTGGAAGATTGGTTTTGAACTCGTATATTATCTACAAAGAAAACAAAACTGCCATCTTCTACGACAACGAATTCCTCAGTTACCAGACAGATTGAAATGTATTCCATTTTCTCATAAATAGACATTCATTTTTTATAAAAATGGCACCGCATTAGTTTGTACAACCAATTCAATTGTAATCTATCTTTATATAAAAACAATATTCCGTAAGATTTCAAAAAATTACCAAATTGTTTATAAAAAATGGGTAGATTTTGTATTAAATTAATATTGCACGAAAATTTAATTATTACATTTAAAAATTTAATATTACACCAAATTACAAGAAATTTTCACAAACAATTATGATCCGAAATGTGCGACTTTATAAAAAAAACTGCGTTGTAATCTATTTACGAGAATGATTATATATATATATATATATATATATATATTTATATATATATATATATATATATATATATATATATATATATATACATATATATTACTATATTGAGCGAATATATGCGACATGAGAAAGCGAGCAGGGGCAGAGCCCCCTGAGACCCGTCGATCGTAGCGAGTAGAGAACAGAGTACGCTGATTTTATAAGATAATGTATTGATTAAATACATTTTTGTAATAAATTAAATCTATAAAACGGATCTGTCTAGTTCCAGTCTTTCTTATGAAAAATGCATATAAATAAAACATGATATTAAATCGTTAAAATGTAATAAATAAATAAATTAATACAGATATTAAGTGTATCATATAAAATATATATATATATATATATATATATATATATATATATATATATATATATATATATATATATATATAGACAGGAGGAAATTAAATTCAGTGTTACAGATTGTAAAAAATGCAGATAGAAATAAAATATTTAAATCACCTTTGTTGCAATTCTTATATCGCCGCATTGAATACATATATATATATATATATATATATATATATATATATATACATATACATATACATATATATATATACACACGTATGTATGTATGTATATTTTGTGAAGTGAAAATGGTATATGAAATATTTTACCGACGACGTCGGCTTCCAATATTATTACTTATTTCTTCGTCTGTTTGATATTTATGACTTTGATGTTATATACTGAATATTAAATGTACGATTTTCGTTCATTTCGTATAAATATTAAATAGTGTCCTCACTCGTACGGTGTCTGTAATTTATATTCATGACGGTTTCGTTTTCTTTCTGTTTTCACTTTAGGTAAAAATGTTTCGGTGATTATTCTTTTCGGTATGAATAGTGTGCTTGTTTGAAAGAAGCTCGTCGATGAATACTTTCACATACACTTGTGTGAAAAGTAACTATTTTAAAAAACGAAGAAACTGTTCTTTTTTTAAAAAAATAGTTATTTTACTGACAGTGCAGAACATAGATGTTTATCAAGCGTTGGATTAACTCTGTATCGAATTTAATCGGAATTATATGGGAAAATGATCTGAATGAAAATCCTGTATTTGGAATAAAAACTTTTTTTATTTCTTAAATGTCTCTCTAGATTGTGATTTGCTTTGTTGTATTTATATTAAGTATATACGAACGTTATGTTGGTAGGAAAATAGTTGCGGGTTTTTTTTCTGAATGCTAACCTTAACTTTTTTCAGTGAAACTGTTATTTCATCGATTTCATGTTAACTTCATTTTAAAGTGGATTTTTCGATCTGTATTTTAGTAACATCGACTTCGGTTTTATTATTAATTTTGCTTCAGATTGGGCTTTTGAATTACAGATGAAAAAGAAGCAAATAAGAGCAATTTTTGTATCAATTCAAAACGGGCTGTAAAGCAGCAGAAAGTGCTCATCAACTAAACGATGCTTTTGGTGTGGGTACTGTTAAAGAACGTACTCTACAATGGTGGTTGTAAAAAATTCGATCTGCTTTCGGTGATTTATTTAAAATTCTATAATGATTTCATTTTCAGCTGCAATTTTTTTACAATCAACAAGAACTGACTTCCAGATTTTCTGAACACATTGACTGCCCAACCAATTTTCAAATATTCACCAAGAGACCAACATAATTTTGTTTGTAATTTGTATTTTTTTTTCAATATTATATCAAAACTATGTACGTAATAGATATCATTTTTGATAGCGATGGTCTGAGGGGTGAAAATACGTAGCTATCATATTTGATAGCCATAGCCCTCAGAGAAAAATCACTATCAGAAATAATAGCCATGGCAGTCAATGTGTTAAGTTGTTTTATATCTTCAAGTTAAAAATTGAACCCCCTAAAATTATGAGGTCCGGGCCAGCTGCCTCTCTTGATCCCTCCCTGATAAGATCTGCTCACTATGATGACAGATAAATTATATTTTAACTATTTTGTAAGGACACAAGGATAGAAGAATTATCTTCAATTGTTGATTTCCTATCAACAGTTATCGGATTCATCGCCATCAAAATCTCCATTTGTTTCTTCTTCTTCATATTCCATAAACTTGTGTTGCGTTTCATCGTCATTTCTGATTTATGAGTGCTAATTTTTAATCGGTTTATATAAGACACAAAAAATAGTACAATTTTAGACACACTACTAGTATATTAGACTGTTTCATTTGATTTTAAGCTATTTAATCAGAAAAGAGATAAAACATAATAATAAATCTATTAAAAAAAACCAGATTCACACAGATAACATATATATATATATATATATATATATATATATATATATATATATATATATATATATATATATATTAATTGTGTTCATCCACAATTATTTCTTCTTAATACTCTCCACTTCTTATTATTTCTATCTAACCTCATTATCGATTATGACAGATAAATTGTATTCTATTATATCATTGAAATATCTTATTATGTTTCTTGTCCTTGATGTCCTTATTCTTTGTTTTCGTTTTTAACATCTTCAGATGAATATTGTGTAACCATCTAAAGATGTAGTAAGACGAAACTGGTAATGGAGAAACAAAAATAAAGAATAAAAACCTCAAGAACAGGAAACATAACTTCAAGCCTAAAATACACAAGAACGAAATAAATTACAAACGTTCACACCGTATTTTTTAATTTATTTCTATTTATATCTAACCCCACTTTTGATGATAAATTCAATTTATATTCTAATTATTTTGTAAAAACAGAATGTTTATGTTCATTTATTGCTTTTCTTTCTCTTTTATGTATAAATTATTGATAGGTACAGATCGATTCTAATATATAATTCAAAGAAAAATGAAACACATTTTGTAATTGTACGAAGATATAAAAACAGAATTGAACTTCGTACATTATCTAAAAATAAATTAAATAATATTAATAATAAAACTGGTTCTCTCGTCCTGAACAGTATTAATTCGTTCAAGTCCATTTTATTTATCACTACATCCACATTACTGAAAATATAAAAACAATATTCCAGTAATAAAAATATCAAGCTGTATTCAACACAATCTCATTATTTTTAAAACACGTCTCGGACTAAAAAGAAAACATATAAATTTTAAAACGTCCTGAAAGTTTTCCTCGTACATTTTAATGTTCCGATTGTGTAAGTCTGCGTGTATGAGAGAGAGAGAGATGTGGCACGATTATGTCGGCAATAATTCGTACAACTCTATCCAATCAATCTATTTTATGGATCATTGTTTTAATGCGTCGTCTTTTTTTATTGTTTATAGATATTTCATATACGGTCCGTCCTGATAGAATTTCGATCGTAAATCTCGACGGAATCGAATAAATAAATGGAAAGAATAAAAGTTGATGTTTTATTATCATACTTTTTGTACGAGAGGGTAAATAGAATATGGAGAATTTTTCCTGGATCGACGGTGCTGACTGGAAAATAGATAAGGGATTTGATTTTATTAGTGGATCGGTTCATGTTTACAGAGTAATTATAGATACATCTGGATTTTTAATCTACATCCGGATTGATTTTTCTCTTTATTTCAAGATAGTTTTTGTACTATGACTAAATTCACTTTCCAAAATGACTTATTCACTTGATCCAAAGCTTATAAACAATATTTTCCGTACTTAATTTTAACCTGTTGTGCTATGTCGTACTATTTTAAAATTGTGTGCCTACATTGTGTCGCAAAAATGAAGGGATGACCAGCATACTCGTCAAGCACAGAGTACATGCAGCTGCTGTAAAATTGAATTAAACTGTAACGGAATGGCATTTGATTTTTTTGAAAAAAAATAATTTGATTGCTCAAATTCATCTTCATGAAGAGTATACTACACATCATACAAAGCTTTGTATTTACATGCGATAAAATTTAATAAAAAAAGACAATTTCTAACAGAATTTCACCATCTACTTGCTTATAATTTCATAAAGTAAGCAACAATCAATAATATTTTATTGAACATTTTTGATTCGAAAGTTTCTTTACGGTTTGTGATATGAAAAAAAAACATTTGTGAAATATAGCCACAGAGTCAGCAGTGTATTGTGACCAAACGAAGAGTTAGAAATTCAAAATATTCAACAGCTGAACAAAAGGATTGACGAAGAATAGAAAAAAGTGTGTAAGAGTTTAAAAATATATAAATAACCATCGAGAATAACATGAATTCAATCTATTAAGCATGCAGTGAAATGAATTTTTGTTCATCTCAAGAAGTCATAAATATTTCTCAGATAAAAAATTTAATAAATGATGATTATTTTTAATTATTTCTTATACACATTTCGATGACAACGCTATCTTCAGAGCGCTGATGTACAAAAAAATCTACTTACAGTACACACAACTCAAATTTTTCTGTACTTTAACGCTTTGGAGATAATAGGATGGTCGTCGAAATACACACAAGCAACAATAAATATGATCGATAAACAATTATTGAATGTTTTAGCAAGGTAAGTTTTTATTGTTTATGCGATGAGAGAATCATTGATGAGTGAAAATCAACTCAAACACAAATAAACTGTTAATATATTAAATCATCTATTAGGTCTAAAAATTAATTTTGTTCCTTCAAATTCAATCACTCATAATTGCGCTATAAAATAAAATATTTTCTCATAGATTTAAGATTCTGAAGTGTCAACCTTAACATTTAAAAACACTATATATCTTGGCCTAGCAGTCGACATAACCTCACAAAACAGCAGTGAACTCGATTACGTCCATGTTTTTTGCATTCCAATTTTAAAAAATCGTGCCGAAACTGCAGGAATGATTTGTTCAGTTCTTGAGGAGGATGATATGACGCATAACACATGTAAAAAATGTTAAAACAGTGGAAGAGGTCTGAAAATGACTTACAACTCCATCGACTCAAAGCCATTGTCTTTTTTCGACAAGACATTCGTCAGTTACCAGACAGATGGATCAAAGTTGTATAAAATAACGGGGAATATTTTGAGGACTGAAATGTATTCCATTTTTTCGTAAATAAACATAAATTTATCATAAAAAAGGCACCGGATTAATTTGCACGTCCAACATTTATCCTCTCACACTCGTACTTTTTCTAATTCTAAGAAATAAAAATAGTTAAAAATAAAATAAACAACCGTTTCTAAAAGAAATAATAAACCTATTACCACCGACTATCATTCACGGTCGATCCGTTTTTTACACGATTTCCACTTACATTATCGTCGCCGTTCTCGTCTATTTCCATTTATCTGATACACGAGAAATGAGTGAAAAAAGGACGAGAGACGTCCTTAAACGATATAGGTGTCCAGACTGAAAGGAGAGAATTCAGTCTGCTGAAACGGCTCTTATCAAGACATACACGATACACGGGAGACCTATTTTCGCCGAAAAAAAGAATACATCCGAGGTAGATGACACACAATGACACAACGTGAAGATATACTTATCTTAAAATCTCGACATCAAATGCTCTAAGAATGAAACATGTGCTCTATTATATATATATATATATATATATATATATATATATATATATATATATATATAATACATAAAGATATAGACACACGTACAAGACTTTCAACAATGGAATAAAGTTGTAAAGATTGTCATATTCGAGCGACGCTGAGATAAACATTTTTATTTTTAGATGGATTGTTTTTACACACACACTGTATATACATACATATATATATATATATATATATATATATATATATATATATATATATATATATATATATATATATACATCCATGACGTCGACTATTTATGTGATATTTATTGTTTTACTCGGTTACATGTGCATGCTCATAATTGACAAGTGGATGAGTGTAGCGAAACCGGGGGTTGACGAGCGAAGCGAGTAGGGGCGGAGCTCCTTAGTGTATATATATGTGTGTATGTGTGTGTAATATATATATATATATAATAAAAATTATCCAGAAAAAATATTATAGAGATTTTCTATTAAATTATAATTAACGATGACACCCGAAGTTTACACGAAGAATTATGATGTTGGTACCATAAATAACTGCAATGGAATGTGCGACTATAAAACAATTACGTTGCAATATATTTGCGGGAGGTGCACACTCACTAACATTCAATAGCGAGAATGATTATATAGATATAATATAATATATGGCGGCTTGGTGAACGCAGAGCGAAGCCTCTTAGTACATATATATATATATATATATATATAAATTATAATGGGTAATTATTTCCAATATTGACGATGCTAATGTACAAGTGAATGTGTATTAAGTCGGAAATGTAAAATTATCGACCAAAAAAAAGAAGAGAAGGAAATAACAGTAGTAGATAAATAAACATAGTATAAGTCCGAATATAAGAGGTTCTTTTCCACAGAAGCACCAGAGAATGAGTGAGAAAATTCTCACCCATTTTAGAATGAGTGAGAATTTTCTCAATCAATTATTATGGCATTCATTTTTAGAAATGAATGCCATAATAATTGATTAAAATTATAATCAGTTACTACATGTGTTCAAAACGGCAGAGTAAAGACGATACCCAACCGCTTCTCTTGAATAAAACATTTTTCTCAAACATTGCGACTGACTGTTTATAGCTTTACATATTATCATTCATTTATTACCATAACAGCACTACATTTACATTCTTTTATCACTTTAAAAACTTTTTAGATAATATAACTTTTACAGTGTACTCAATCATTCTTGAATGTCTTGCAATATAACTGGTTGACTGTTTCAGCCCGATGCAATTTTAAAACTCTACGTGCCGGTGCAGTAAATAAAGCTCAACGCTAATAATTTTCATGTAAACTACTATTTATAAAAAAATAGAATGAATTTTAATTAGTTAAACATCAAATTTAATCCTTACACCAGTGATTAATATCAATAAAACAAATGTATCACAAGAAAATAAAGAAATATAATTAAAAATACTTCTGTATTTCCTCACGGTAAAACGTTTGACAATCAGTCAACTAACACTTACTGGATAACGCATGCGTACCAGGGTTGAGGTTGGTTTTGAAATAAAACAGGGAATTAAAGCAATATTTGCGGTTTCTATCATTATTTTTCAAAATTCATTAGTGATAGTATCGAGTAATAGAGGAGTACCACGAATATCACTGTTATGTGTGTAATAAAAAGAAGGATATTTGTAAATAAAAACACGAGGTCAAATGAGTTTAACGGACCGGAACGGGAGAACTGACAACAATTTCTCTAGATCGAGAAACTAATTAAGTAATTATAAAAAATCGTTCACTCCACAACAGACTAACATCATTGGAAAGCTTATTTTTTTCAAACGTTTGTCTTTAAAGAATCATTTCAAAGCACAGCAGGTCTTTTCAAAAAGCTTCCAGACTGTTTAAATAAAGGATAATATTTTAAATAAAAATCTTTATCGAAAATCGTTTACCGCAAAGTTTAATCCATCCACCCATACATATACATATATATATATATATATATATATATATACATATATATACATATACAAAAGCACATATATAATAAATATGTAACACGATTCTACTTTCAGGCATTATTGTTGAATTTTTAAGTGCAGCTATATAAGTTCGTGGTCGTAAAAATACCACCATCATTGATAGCAACAGTACACACGGTGGTTTATGCACCCCCTGTCTTCCCACTCCGTGTACATTCTCTACAGCGCGCTCTCAACGACCGAATTTTTCTAACAGTTCTTTCATTGGTCATAAAAATATATGGTTTACAACAAAGTTTATATATATATATATATATATATATATATATATATATATATATATACACATCTCTGTGTATGAGGACAGAATTGTTATTTTTTTCTCGAAAAAAAATCGTTGCAAAAAAGACGAGACAGCTTCAAAGATTTTCTTGATAACTTACGCTTATCGTAGTACTACTCTATAAATAAAAATACGGCCAACCTTCACTAACGACGAGGGGGGGAGGGTTAAGTAAAAATACAGGGACTCCGCAAAAGTGGAAAAAACAGCAAATATCTCTAGTCCGTACAAATTTACTATTAATACTGTTGATCATATTCAACATACAAAACCAAAAAATTTTCAAAAAAATTGTCAATAATTGTTCAGCAATTTGAATGTAGTTAAAACATGTGAAAATATTATGGTAATGGTTGGAAAATTCTATTATATTTTATATTCCGTCATTTTCACAATTCTTTTTTCATCATGATAAACCCAAAAAATGTTCTGGTCAAAAAAAGCCAGTAATTATTATTTAATTGTTGCTTATTCCCATTTCGATAGTGATGTTATGATCTTCAGTATGTAAGGGACAGAAAAATCAGAGGCATAAGCAAAATTCATTAAAGAGTACTCATGATTCATTCAACACTTTTGACTAGAAATATTTTTCTAGTTTGTAGAGTGAAAAAAAAATAATTTGTGAAACACATATTAAATTCTACTCTTTTGGGTTACTCTATCGAACATAAAACATAAAAAAAACTTCGTTGTATTTTTAATAATCGGTTGTATAATAAATCCAATAGAGTTTTCATTCATGTACAAATTTTTCTCCACATTCATGTCTGTATAACAAGCTTTAATTTAAAAAAAAAGTTCTTAAAAAAAAACGCCGAGCTGATTAAACCGATATCCTCTAACAAACTCCAAACCTGTCGAAAATTAAAACGGTACGCTCGAATCGATAAACGTGTTGAATTCACGCGAAAATCGTGAAAATCAGTGAAACTAATAATAAAATTCCGTATTTGTACACAGATTCTAAAAATAAACGCACCGACATACAATTAACTCACCAATTTTAAAATCATTTCAATGGCACTGTGTATATAAGAACTGTAATTTAAATTGCGACCGCGAGCTAAATATATATTTGAAAAAAAAAACACAAGTCACGCCTCATTAATTCCTCGACAAATTACCATTTTTCTCGACTTATGAAGACTTATCGAACACATTTAGACTTCCACCCTATTATTTATATATGTATGTATATATATATATATATATATATATATATATATATATATATATATATATATATATATATATATATATGTGTGTGTGTGTGTGTGTGTGTGTGTGTGTATGTGTGTGTATCTTTTATCTGTGCCGATCTACTGCTTACTGAAATAGCTACATATAATAAACATAATTCAAAAGATACAGTGATACATGAGGTTCTTTGTTTTCGGTATTGACACTTTTACATTTTTAATATGGCGCTCGGTTGTTTAATACGAGGGCAAGTCAAAAAGTAAATAATACTAAAGAAATAAAAAACTGAGTTTCAAACTCATTCAAATTCTCAGAAGTAGCATGAAAAATGTGAAATTTATCTCTGTTTATCGTTCGAATTATTTACATCCTTTTGAAAAAATTGTTGAAATAAGAATATTCTTTAACGGTAGATTGTTCATACATGAAAAACAAAATTTTCATCTATAGTTTCAGTTATCAGAATGTACTTCATTATCTTTCAAATTTCATTTTCTAATAATTTTTCGATATGCAAATAAATACACAAATTATTATTCATATGACTGTTTCACCATATATTTTATTTGTCTCTCTGGAATTTATAAACGTGTGGAAATTCACTTGCTATTTGAATTTTTTTAAGATCGATCTGTGTATATTAAAGGATAAATTATTTATTTATCCAAAAACTTCTATTTAAATCACCAGGAAGCTCCACCCTTTGTTCGTTTCGCTTTCAGTCCCCCGCTCGTTATCGCTTGCTCCCCCTTTAAAGAAAGTCTATCGATAAAGAAATGGGTTACTCTATCGATAGAGAACCGATAAAGAGATAAACGATATTTAATAAATAACACAGAATCGATATTTAATAAAGCGATCAGCGAAGAAGCGAATACAATGAATCATAAACATCACAGAATTGTGGCGTTCAGGAGAAGTGAAGACGAATAATCATACATCGTAACAGAATCGAAGCGAGACTAATAGAGAACACAAGCCAATCAGAAATCAGATGATTCAATCTCATCAGCCAATCAGAACACGAATAAAGGTGACGGCACAGGACCGATTTTTAATTTTAAAAGATATCTATAAATCCTTTCCTAAAATAGATTTTACAACTTGTATTGTAAACAACTATTTAATAAAAGCATAATTTATATCTTAAACAAATACTGATTAGGTGTTGTGTATAATTATATATTACATTTATAGCAAAAATTATTTGCAATTTTTGGAATGATTTAAATAAATAAAAGGGAAATATATTTTCAGATATCCGTGTTTGCGTTGGTATAAGTGTTTGACTTTAATCCAATAAATACAATAGTCCTTTTGGAAACCTAGACGAAAGTAAACTGTAATTTCGGTGACAAGAAGGACGTTTACATGTGGGATTCTCATCTAAGCATTTGAAAGATATTTAATTAAAACTTTTATAATAGACATTATTTTTTTTTAATAGAACGAATAGTCTTCCTGAAAAGTTACATGAATAGAAGCGTGCGTCCATTCTATCTTCAATGAATTCATTCCTTATTTAAACACCGATAGAAAATCGAAATAAAGGACTCCCCGTCGAGGATTCCTCCGTACACACACCGTGACGGTGTCTTCGGAGCGTACAACACCCGCGACGCGCGCACAAAAGACACGAAATTAATGCAGTAGTATTTAGCGAATTAATTAGAAAACGCGTCCACGATTTATAACTTGATTTTAAAATTCGCCACTTAACAAATTAGTCCTATCCAATTACGGCACGGTTTTAATTAAAATCCTTGTTCCGTTACATTAAGCTGATTTTTATCCATTTGACACACGATTCACTTTAATCATCACAATCCACAATCCTGGCGGGCGAACAATACACACGGTTTCTCTGTGTCTGTGTCTCTCTCGCTGTATGCGTTTGTGTGACTCTGTTCGGTTTTATCTGTGTTCTCTGTGTGTGTGTGTGTGTGTGCGCTCGCGCGCTCGTCCTCGTTCTCTAGCGCTCCGTCACAAAGTTTAAACGGGTCCCCCGGCCGTTGTTTTATTTAAAATACGGTTTCAATTCAGATAGTTTCTATTTTAAACTTATTTCCAACATACATACGCTCTCTGTACATTCAGTTAGATCGATTCGGGTGAACTGTTTTTGAACGAAATTGTTTAATTTCAATATATATATATATACACATTTATATATATATATATATATATATATATACATAAATGTATATATATATATATATATATATATATATATATATATATATATATATCATTTTCATTGATTTTCTTAATGTTTTAAGTGGTCCAGAACTGTTGAATGACTAACTCCTAACTTTTTTGCAGGCTCTCGAATTGTTTTGCGTGGTTCTGAATCAAGTAACGCCTTCAATTGGTCGTTACAAGCTGAAGAAGGATGCCCGCAACGTTCTTCATCTTCAAGACTCTCGACCCTAGCATGAAATTTTTGGAACCACCACCATCGCACGTTCCTTAACAGCATCCACACCAAAAGCATCGTTTAGTTTACGAGCAGTTTCTGCTGCTTTACCACCCGTTTTGAAATCATAAAAAATTGCTCTTATTTGCTTCTTTTCCATATTTAATTCAATAGTCAAATTTGAAACAAAATTAGTAATAAAACCAAAGTCGATGTTATCAAAATACAGACCGAAAAATGCACTTCAAAATGATATTAACTTGAACTTGATGAAATGACAGTTTCATTGAAAAAAATAATGTTAGAATTCAGAAAAACTCAAATATTTTCCTACCAACCTTATATATATATATATTACATCAAGATACACACACTGAGCGTACACTATTGAAAAAAATACATTTATTCAATTATCTAAGATAAAAATTCAGTTTTGCATTAATTTGTTTTCAAATAATGATTTATATTTATTTGAAATAATAATTGAACCAAACAAATAAATTAAAAAATACTCTACACACCCTTGTTTTTCGCAGAAATGTTAAAAAAGAGGTAAACATCATGTACAAACAATTGAGTGTACATACGACATTTTTGAAAATAATTTTTAGCTCCTATCAAAACAAGTCGAATTTTTTTTTAAGAAAATAGAATTTTTAAGTTAAGTTGCATTTCGATGACAATTCAATTATATTCGCATCATTTTTGATTAGAAAAACAATTTGAATTAATTGTTGAATTCAATCAATTACTTCAATTAGTTGTATCTATTTGATTGTCGTTGGTGTTATAAAATTTCCAATTTCAGATTCATTCAAATCTTGGTATATCATCTCTTTCAAGCCTTGACATTTTTAAAAATAATTTTAATGCCATCAGTCTGGCAAAAGTTCTATATAATGATGCAAATATTTAATATTAAAATGATTAAGATATATCATCTAAAAATACTGATAGAAAAATACAAGACGCTTCGAACCCTGTACAAACAATTGAAATCCAAGATGAAAAATTGAGAACAAAAACCGAAATATACGAATATATGATGAAAAAACTAGATATAAATAAATAACTATTAAAGACTATGCTATAGCACAGAAAAATCCAAGATATACATTTTTCTACAAGAATCGCAAATAATGAAAAATCAGTTACTGAACATTTTAGATTAGAAACCTTTTTTGTGGTTTTTTGAATAAAAATAATTCATTTTTGGGAGTGAATTTCGCTATGTATCAGTACCAGAGAATAATAAAAAAAGTAAAAGAGAAATCTCAATAACAGATAAGAAAATAATAATATAGAAATTCCAATAATTGGAAAAAATACACATGGATGATTCAAAAGGATCAAAGTCAATCAAAACAAGTTATCAACGGGATCACAGGTAAAAAACATACAATTTTAATCTCTCTTTTTCTCATTCTTTCTCATTCTTTCTCACTCTTTCTCTCTCTCTCTCTCTCTCTCTCTCTCTCTCTATATATATATATATATATATATATATATATATATATATATATATATGTGTGTGTAATTTACCAAATTTAAAAAGTACACACCGTAAGTCCACATCTCTCAAACTTAGGGTTACGACCCTCCGAAGGGTTGCAAGCACCGTCGCAGCATATTTATAACCCAGCCTGATCAATATTTTGGAAACTTTAGTACCAAGTACAAATCAAATTATATGATTTCAGTCTCTGCTATTTCAAAAGTATAAAAATAACCGATACAGAATATAAAATATTACATGTGCTCTCTGTTTCTGTTCAACGCTCGCGAATTAATTCTTGTATCTTTTTTCTGTACAGATATTATTTGTCGGCGTACGAATGTTTGCGATTCGTCTACATTAATTCGTAAATAATTTTTGATTTGTATTCATTTATCTAATCATATAGTATTTCAACAATCACGTGAGGCGTAAACGCTATTTCTGTTTACAAACTGTGCGTTTTTGTATGTCGTAAAATACGGTCTCAATGTTGGTCGGGAATGCTGTAAACATTTTACAAATTGTTCAGAGTGATACTATGTGAGGTAATAAACATGATTTATGAACGGTTAATAAGATATGTTATTTATTATTGAAGATAAATTAATTCGAGTGAAATTGGTTGTTGTTACTCTCTTTTATCATTCGAACATTTTTATTTGAATTTCATTCTAATTCTGTGCTACTCGCCTTTTAGTTCAACATTAAAGATATTACGTTTTGCATTGATTTATATATCTAATCATATATATATATATATATATATATATATATATATAAGGGGTAAAAATTAATTCGGTGTCTTTAAACTAACTTTTTCTTCGCTAGTACTACGGAAGAGCTACAAAAGAGGATAGAAAAATAGGCGATGATCAAAAAATTGGCCTTAATATAAACCACGCAAAAACAAGTGTTATTCAATGCGTTTGTCTGTACAAAGAAAAGAAACAGAAATAGAAGAAGTTAAGAAGTATGTCTATCTAGGCCAGCTTATCAACAAAGATGGGTCGTTCATTGAAAAATTAGACAGGAGAATAAAAATGGGATGGAGCTCATCTGGACGAAACGCCTTGATATGTAAATCAACAATCCCACTCTGTTTGAAGAAAAATGTACTTGATCAATGTATACTACCAGTCCTTACCGATGGCAGTGAAACATGGATGCTTAACGCCAAAATCATTCAAAGATTCCAAACGTCACAGAGAAGTATGGAAAGATGTATGTTAGGAATAACAAGAAGAGATACGAAAAGAACAGAATGGATACGAAAACAGACAGGAGTCACAGATATAATAAGAAAAGCAAAGAGTCTGAACTGGAAATGGGCGGTGTATGGTGCAAGAAGAGAAGATAACCGACGGACAACAGAAATTATTAATTGGAAATCAAGGAATAAAAAAAGACCGAGAAAGACATCAATGAATAGGTGGGATAAAGGAATTAAACATTTTATTTGAAATCAGTTGAAAAGAGAAGCATTCAATCGTACAAAATGGAAACCAAGGAATTTAAGAGATTAATAAAAATGTGAGGTAAAGAAATTAAAAATTTTATTGGAAATTAGTGGAAAAGAGAGGCATTCAATCGTAAAAAGATGGAAAATCATGGAAGAGACATTTATCCAGCAGTAGATATTGGGGACCCCGCATGGACTGATAAAAATATATTTATGTCATTGAAAGGGAACTGGGCCAATCGTTTAGTAAACTTTTTGGCGATACAAACTTGAACAGTGTAACATTTCAACAGGACAATATACCATATCACAATTAACTGGATTCAAGAAACTGTTAGATTGGCCAGGACAGTTCCCAGGTCTGAACCAGATAGAGCACTTGTGGGTAATACTAAAGAGGAAGATACGAGAACACTCAATAATATCAAAAAACTCATTAAAAACTGTTATTGAGGAAGAATGAAAGAATATTACGAGTGACGAGTATCGCAGATTAGTCGCAACAATGTCAAAAAGAATCGCTTCCGTAATTAAGGCTGAGTGAACGGGGAGGTGGGCAACGAAATATTGAAATAAATAAATAAATTTGATTACCTTTAAGTATATGTAATTTTATTTTTACCCAACACACCCACATGTGGCCAAGGTTGTGTATATATATATATATATATATATATATATATATATATATATATATATATATATATATATATATATATATATATATATATATATATATATGTATATATATATATACATATATATATATATATATATATGTATATATATAATATAAATATAAACACCCACATAATTTTTATTAAAACCGTTCAATTACATAAAATTGTCCGCTTTGACGTTGTTATCATGAAATATTTATCTGTTCATATTTACATTACAACATTAATAACGGATCGTTTCATGCATCTATATATATATATATATATACATATATATATATATACATACATGTATATATACATACACACACACACGTATGTGTGTACTTTTGCATTTGTATTTTATACGTTGTATTCGTTAATAATTGTATAATTACAGCGGCTGTACATGTGGAAACTGCTGTAAATAAATGTACGATCGCGAATTAAACTGAAAATATCATATAAAACGTAATAAGTAATAAAATTAAAATATGAGTAATGACGGTGGGGAAACGTGCACACTGCGTGGATTTATTTACCTGCTGTGGTCTGTTCCACTGACAGATTGTTGTTGGGAATTCTCACGTTCAGTCATTATTTCATATTTTTTATTATTGTTTACGTTTCAGTTTCAAATAAATCTTATACATTAACACACAGACATTTATATATATACACATATATTATATAATATATATATATATAAATATATACACACCAGAAACCACAACATTATTTCCTCGTGGAAATTTCAAAAAATATAAAAACTAATTACATGATGGTTTAATTTATACATAAAACGCTTTTTATTATTTCATTTATGTAATATGTAGAAAATGGGCTCGTATGTGATATTTAGTAACATTTAAATATTTTTTTACATTGTCATAAAGGTTTTTACATTGCGAAAGAGACAGATTGTAAGGTCGTAACATAATTATTAACCCTTTACCTACCGATGGCGAATTCAGTGTGTATACAGACACGATCAAACAATTCGAGTACGGATTGTCTGGTAATAACGGCTCGGTTTTATTTATCGTGCGAGTAGTTCTTTATTTTCACTATTAATGTTCATTTTATAGGATAAAAATTCAAACTTTGTCGATCGAAAAGTAGAACTCAGTCGATATTCACTAAGAGAAAAATTTCGACTAATAAGAATTTGGTTAGTATCAGGTTGGTAGAAAAATAATTGAAGTTTAGTTAGTTCGTGCGGCATGAATTTGTCAAACTTTTTTGATTTTCCTCGCTGTTTTAAGTGGCCTCGAACTTTCGTGCAAGCTCTCGAAATGTTGTGCGACATCTTGAGTCAACTAACGCGTTCAGTTGATCATTATTAATTGAAGAAGGACGCCCGCGACTTTCTTCAACTTCGAGGCTCACGTTCCCAGTACGAAAATTGTGGAACCACCGTTGTACCGTGCGTTCCTGAACAGTATCTACATCAAAAGCATCGTTTAATTTACGAGCAGTTTCTACTGCTTTACCACCCGTTTTGAACTCATACAAAAAATTCTCTTATTTGCTTCTTTTCCATCTTTAATTCGATAGCCCAATTTGAACCAAAATTAAGAATAAAACCAAAGTCGATGTTACCAGTATGCCGACTGAAAAATCCAGTTTAAAATGATGATTATTATGAGCACGACGAAATGACACTTTCAATGGAAAAAAGTAAGGTTAGGTATTTGAAAAAAATTATTGTTAGAATTCAAAAAACAAAAATCAAAAATATTTTTCTACCAACCCAATAAAAAAACATTAAAGTTGAATTTTCGAAATCGGCTTAAAGTCATTATATTTTTCATTTTAAATATTATTTGAGAACCGTCATAAAATTTATTTTATTAAGAACGATATTTATATGTAAACAGATATTATTTTTATCTTCTAAAAGACCGATGAAATAATTTCAAGATGACTAATTGTTTTAGTATTAATTTGAAGATAAAACTGAAGACTTAGATCAGTTGAAGCTTTTACCGGCAATAAAAAATATATTTTGAAGAAATGAACTGATTTTTCCAACAGTTCTGGACCACTTAAAATAGCTAAGAAAATTTTAAAAAACTAGGATGCCGCACAAACTAACTAAACCGCAATAATTTATCTACCAAGCTAATAGTTCATAAATATCAATTTTTCAGCGAATAAATATATTTTTCTTGGATAATTCAAAATATTTAATGTTAATGGTATTTTAATCATAGTGTTTTTGGACAATAAAATTCGATTTTGAAAAATAATGATTTTTTTCCAGTCACAGGTCGTGGTCATTTTTAGAAAAAAAAAATCAAAATGAATATTTTTTTTTCATTGGGAATTAAACATTTAGAATAAATAGAATCGTTTACTACGAAAAATTTATACTGATTACAAATAATACAATTTTTATACACTGAAAAGAAATTTCGAACAAACTGAAATTTTTACTCGTGTCTCTAAATGATCAAAAATGTTATATATTCGTTCAAAAGTGGTTTACTTTACTTTCAGTCGATGACAATAACATTTTTTACACAAAAACCTCTTTGGAAATAATGAAAACCTATAGATAATTTTTTTTTAAAAAAATAATTCAAAGTTTAACGATTTTTGGTAGAAATTTGAAAGTTCATTTACAATGTCTTTTCAGTGCCTAAAATTTATTTTTTAAACCAATAAATACATTTTTCCTCGATTATTCAATATATTTAATGTTAATGATATTGTTTTTGGTTGATAAAGTTCAATTTTAAAAATCACGATTTTTTCCAAATTTTGCATACAGTAGCTCGTGGTCATTTTTGGACAAAAAAATGAAAATGGGAAATTAATGATTTTTTCATTAAGAATCGATCATTTAAAATAAACATAATCATTTTTGATGAAAAATTTGTTTCGTTATTGAATAATATGATTTTTATAGGCGTAAACTTTTTTGGAAGAAACCGAAAATCATTTTCAGGTCTTAAATGAACAAAAAACTTGTTCAGTATTCATAAAATGACATTATTTTATATTAAATCAATAAAATATATATGTTACTATCCAATCATACCACTAGTGATAATAAAAAATATCAAAGTTTTTCTCACAAAAAATATATTGATTTAAAGTGTCAATGATTGAAGAAAATTCAGATACAACGAATTTTCGAGTAATTAACTTAATTGTTTTGAATTCTATTTTTTTTTTCAAACATTAATTTAATATATTTTATGGATATTATAACATTTTTGGATAATATATCATTTTTTACAAAAATTTTCATCTTGTAGGTCTTTTGAGAAAAAAAATAGAATTCAAAACAATTAATTTTTTCATCACAAGTGTGTTGAGATTCGAGGGGATTATGTTGAAAAATAAAGTACACTTAGAGACTGAAGTTGTCTCTAATATTGAACCAAGTTACTCTTCAAAGTGTCCTTGTAAATGAGTATTGATTTTTAAAATTTTTGCTTATGCGTATTTTTATGGTAACACTATCATTATCAGAGGCGTGAAAGCTGAAGAAAAAAATTTCTTCTGTAGCTCTGAGAATGATAGTATCGTGTTTAAACTGCACATGCGCAACAATAAATACTAATCAACAATCTAGTGAATATTTTTGATCTAATAATTTTTTTTTTTGTAATGAGGAAATAATTCATTTGTGTAATCAAATGTACCAGCAGTGCCAGAACTGTATTAAAATGTAAACATCGAAATAAAATCTACAAAAAAAAATACATTACACTGAAAAAAAGTATCACTGTTTTCGAATCGGCACCGCTGGCAATTATCTAGAAAAAAAAATATGAAACAGATTTCAGTTTGATACAGCATCGCAGACACTTGTCCGTCACTGTGAAAGAATGAAAGAGAGACAGCGTCTGAAACGAAGTGACGCGTCGCGGCGTCGTCTCCGTTTACTTAAAGCGCACAGTTTCGGATCGAACATAATTTCAATTAGACATCAAACGATCTAATTATGAAATACTAATGAAATTTCGAACGGAAAGAATCCCGTCTGTTTATCGTATCAGTGCCAATGTTTAATTCAACAGAGTACGTACACTATCGAAATGTTAACATTCGAACACGTTTAATGGAACGCGAAAATTAAATAATGTCTGGAAATAAATTGCAGATAATCGACAGTCAAGACTGTCTATTAATAGGAACGTTTCTTCTGTGTATTTTATGCGGAGTGAAATATTTTTTCAATATATTACACGATTTATCTCACTGAAATTTATGTATTGGAAAATTAAATATATGTTAGAAGTTTTTTTTTTGATTTGTTTATCGTTTCTTAAGAAAATATTTATTATACGAGAAACAACTAAAAAACTATATTGTATCAAAAAAGTCTCTATACACTTATTATTTTATTTTTTGTTGAAACAGCCATAGTACTTTATTTACTATAAAAATATGCCAATCATTTCATAATAAGAAACCGAATGATACAAAGAAATTATTATAAAATTCCACAATAAAAACAATAGGCAACGAAAAACAATAAAAATAAGTATTTTATACTCGACATTTAACAGATGTAATTATAAATTAAATGAAATAAATTCTATCAGTCTTTTTGAACGCTCCATAACTTATTGAAACTTCTTTGCATTTATAACCAACAACATTCGTTTATTCATTCCATATACTAATATTTTTGTTACTTCTGAATCGATGGGATTCCATTCTTCTTGTTTGGAAATTTTTAGTTTTCTTTTGTTTCGAATAATATGTTTCTTAACACTTCTTCCTATTTAATCCCGTAAATACACTTTAGGGTTCATATCTGCTAATTGTGAGGGTGTATGAAGCTGTTTTGATATGTTGAATATCAACCATTCCTTGATACTTGCTGTCATTATTCTGTTGGAAAATAAATGATTTCTCAGGTTAAAATTTTGTGGACACTACGATTTAAACTTTCCCACAATATATTCAAATAGACATATGGATCTGTCGCACTTTCAATAAATGTCAAGTAACCAACCCCTGCAGTACTCATAGACCACAGAATAGAACATTTCCTGCACCATGTTTAACAGTAGAACAAATTTTTAGATTTCAGCTCTTCGTTTTTCTTCTTCTACACCATAATCTTCCAGTTTTTATTCTTCTACACCATAATCCTCCTATCATGGCCAGAAACATTACATTTCAACTCATCAATGAATAGAACTGATTACCAAATACTAATTCTAATATTATTTTTTTTTCTTACTAATGTAAGGCTTTTCCCTTCGTCACACACGTCTGTTAAACCCATTTTGGCGTTACAAGTTTCTAGTTGTTTTGGGTACAACCTCTATTTGTATTACTTTTTACCATGTTTATCAGCTGAAGTGTGCTTGTTTGAAATTTGTATGTATATTATAAAAAAATGCAAATAATTAACAAAAAATGAAGAGAAATTCTTAGTTATAGCTGGCCGTATGGAAACTTTTTAATCCAGTATATATACGAGATCTAAAAACTCTTCAACAGTTTCAGGTATTGAGATGAAATAAAAAATAAATAAAGTTAAAAGCAATATAAACCTTAAAAATGTCTATTTATATAATTTTCAACATAATCGCCATTTTCAATATATTTCTTTTACTTATAATAACTTTCTTTATTTTGTTAACGAATAAATCTGGTGTCTATTCCTCAAGTTCATTTCACAAATGAATTCTTTTTCATTTTATAAACAACAAGCATTTCTCTAAACAAAAATGCTCGATGAAGAGTGTTTTGATCAAGTGTTTAATGAACAGTTTTAATCGGAATTCATTTTATAGAGAAAACAAAATTTATTTGCGAAAATGAATGTAAAAACAAAACCAGAATTTCATTGAAAATCTCTACTCCTGTCATATTTATTCGATCAAATTTACAAATGAATTCTTTTTTACTCCATAAATTACATACATTTTTTCTAATCAACAATGTTCAATAAATATGTAATGAAAAATCATTGATAGAGAGACCAAAATTTATGTGAAAGTGAATATAACTACATTATCAGAATTTTTTGTTAAAATCTCTACTTCTGTCATATTTTTTCAGACAATTTGACAAATAAATTATAAATAATTTTTTACTCCACAAACCACAAACATTTTCCTAATCAAAAATTGTTCAATAAGTTTTCAATGAACAGTTGATCAGAAACATTTTTTACGGAGAGACGAGAATTTATTTCTGAAAATGAATTTAACCACAATACCAGAATTTCAATATTAAAACTTCTACTTCTGTTATATTTCTTTCACGAGCAAAGCAATAAATTATAGAATTTTAATTGAGAATTCATGTATTTCCTGATTATATTTTCTGGTATTGTAATCTACAATATTTGCTTATAATTGTTCTTATCCTTTTATCATCCAAAACAATGAACAACGCGTTTAGATTTTTTGAATTAGAGATATATGTATAAAAGATTGAACATCAAACTCTGGCGACCGACATCAATAGTTTGAAGAATAGAATCGAAGCTTCTATTCAAACACTTGACGTTGACATGTTGTAGAGAGTACATAGACCAAGTTTGAATATCGGCATCGGCATTGTATATTAACATAAATAGCAACCACTATGAATATATGTAATGTTTAGAATAAATTTTGTAATTTAGTCTAGCTGATGATGGGATACATAAACTGCGTTTTCATCGAGCTGGTATTCGAAATTGTGTCATTTATTGAAATGTCTATATACTATTACGTGGATAAATTCCGATTTTAGATCTAATAAATATAGATTGATAATATTGTATGTAATTTTGTATGTTTTAATAGAAGCAATCATTATATTCAATAATCATTTACTGAACGTTTTAGCTTGTGAAACGGGTGGAAAATTTATTTATGAAAGTGGATTTAGCCATAGTGCTAGAACTATGTTGAATCTCTCTTCAAGATTTTTCAATAAAGTGTAGTTCGTTCTAATATAAGACAATGTTTTCTATTCTCTATAAATAGATAACTACCAGAAAACTGATTTTTTTACATGTAGATCAGATATTTCTAAAAAGGAAAAATGTAGATAAATTATTATCATTTAAAGGTTGTGACCGAATCAAAGTATTGAGTAGCGGTAGAGTTTAATACAGCCCTATTTTCAGTATCTCCCACAAGAAAAACAGAAAAACACAATTATCAGTCATTCTTATTTTTATCAAAACTTAATCATATATACTTATATTTATATATAAACTAAATAATTGATTAATTTCCGTTTAATAATTAATCTATTATATTTTCAGAACGCTAAGATACAGAAAATTCTGTACATTTTCAGAATTTCACATGTCTTGTTTCTGTGAGAAATGGCTAGGTGATATATTTAGAAAAAATAAGTAATCCATGTTTTTAGAGAAGACAAAGAAAGAAAAACCATCTTAAAAATACAAGACATTCTAATTGTTAAAATGAACTAATGATCTTAGTTTTCGAACTAGCCTTAAACTGCATATATATTATCAATAGTGCATATAAAAGATGATAAGCTTCAAAAATTTTATTTTTTTTAGCAAAGAAAGGTACAATTAAATGAAAAAATAATTGGATAATAGTTGGTGTATTTTATAAATATTTCTCTAGATATTTGTGAATAAGAACTGAATATTAAAGTCGGCGCAATGTTTTTTTTTTATAAAAATCTTATATAAAAATTCACCGCGTACGTTGTGTAATAATACTGTTATAAAATTGCAATAAAAATGAACGAATAATTCAGTCGATATAGTGGACGATATAAAGTTTTTATAAGTAATTACTTAGAATCTCTAGAAAATCTGAAACGTTTTAACGCCATTGCCGTGTGAAAGGCCAGTAAACCGTACACCATTTACATAACTTAAAATTTTCTTTCCCCGTAACACTTAAATCTCTACACATTAAAAAAAAGCATAAACGAATTCATATTCCCAGAACAAAAACCCGTACCCGCGCAACACAAAAAACATCCGCACACAAACAGAAAAAGAAACGGAAAAAAGAACATGTTTTTTTTACACCTTGACCGAAAATGTGTTAACGCGTTTGTGAGAAACTTACCGAGTTCATTAAGTCGCGAAATTACCTCGTTAAGAACAGCATTACGGCCGCGTAACGGTGAGAAAAATTAATTATTTTCAGTTTTTTTTTTTAAATTCTACCGGATACAGTCTGTTTTTCTCTACCGAGCGTCGGCGTGTTTGTTTGTCGTATCGAAACGAACCGGTCGACGCTGATCATTGTTCAAGATTAAAAAAAAAGAAAACCGTACGTGACACGAACCTAGAACCTAATTATATAAATCCGTACGCTTTTCGTGTACGGATGCGGCGGCGGTCGTCCGGACGAAAATCGTCGTCGCGGCGACGAACAGTGCCGGAAAACTTAAATGAAAACACAACTGAAATGTCTCTTTGTGTTTGGAAACAAGAGCTGTAGCGTTGTCCGATGGACGTGGCAAACGTTTCTGGGAAAAAGTTAGAGATTAAGAAGAGAATTGGAAAAACTTGCCAGACTTTATTTCTTGTATTGATTTTATCGTAGAATTTCTGTTCATTTCTCATCAACATTTAGAGAAATAAAACTTTCAAATATCTACACGATTAAAAGATATCAAAATATCAAAGATATCAGATATCAAATCATCATTCTAGCAATTTCTATAAAAACTCATTAAAGTAGTAAATTTAATGAATATAGACAGTTAATTCCATCACAGTTCAGCTCTGACATTGTAGATAAATTATTTTTACAAATCAATTTTTTTTAACCTCATAAATACTTCCAAAAATTTGATGCAAGATTATAGAAAACATGAACAATTATTTGGTAGAATGAATAAATTTATTTTAATAAAATCACTTAGTCCATTTTTCTATCACAAAACCCATCAAAACATTTCCACTCATCACCCAATAGTCTCTGAGGTTAAAAAAGAATTCATTTGTAAAAATAAATTTGGTCACAGTGTCAGAACTGAATTGTAATGGAATTAACAGTCTATATTTATTAAGTTTGTGATTTAAAAACAGGATGTTAATTCTACTATAATTCAGTTCTGATATTGTGGCCAAATTTAATTTCACGAATGAATTCTCTTTTAACCTCACAAACTATTGGATGAGTGCAAAAGTTTTGATGAGTTTTGTAAATAGAAAAATGAACTAAGTAATTTTATTAAAATAAATTTATTCATTCATTATAAATATATCAATTAGCATTGTTTTCTATGATCTTTCATCACCGTTCTATAATTACTCAAAAGTAATCAAAAAACGTCGCACCAGCCTCCCGACCTTAACCCAACTGAACCTCTTTAGAATGTTCTTGAAAAAGAGAGTTAGAAAATATACAAATACTTCAAGAGGCACTAAAAAAGAGTTGAGCAGATGAGTGAACCACCAACTATTCCCACCGAAGTAACTACTACCTTAATAAAATCAATGCCATGAACATTAAACAAAGACCTAGAATCAAAAGAAAATCCTACCACACATTGAAATGAATTTTAATAAAATGTATCATTTATTGTAATTGTGTTCTTAGTACTATATTGATCAATGACTTTTGTGAGCTTGATTTGTTACTTTCAATAGACGATGACGTAATCGTAAACAAACCATGTTAGCCAATCGGAAAACGAATAAGTCATCATCCCAGAGATGGGCCGATTTTTATTTATAGAGAGACAGTGTAATCAAATACAAGAAATTAGTTTTTTCTTTTATTCTTGTGACATTTATGTTTGTTTATATTACAGAAGTGTTTAACGTTACTTATCAATTAAGGCTATTTTATTGGTTTTTCCAAATAATAAATGTGTCACATGACTTTAATGATTCATTGTATACTTATGTATATATACATACATATATATATATATATATATATATATAGAGAGAGAGAGAGAGAGAGAGAGAGAGAGTGAGGCATAAATTGTAAGCAAATCGAATAAAAAAACCCGTCTAGGACAATGAATAAAAAAAGACTTCGTTCAAATATCGAGCACAGGAAATAATTTCATTTCGAAATTAAATTCCCGAAATACTTCCATAGTCGATAATCACATTAAATGATCAAACTGTGAATTATGCAAATGAAGAAAGTGTATCGATCATCACCGTCTGTGCTGTTTATCTCTCCAATATGGATATATACGCACACACATACGGGAGCAATGTGTGTATATATATATACATATATAACATAATTTAATAATATAATTTTCAATTTGATAATTTAATATGATTATAAGCGACGAAACCGTTACCGGAGACTCAAGATCGAAGATTAAATAAGTACACATTTTCATTCAATGTGTATATATACAAATTCCATCGGTAATTTAATTCCCGTCACCGGGATTCACGAACTGTACAAACAGTCAGTCGAAGATTTTATAACATTTGTGCATTTGTGTGTGTGTGTGTGTGTGTATGAGACGATGGACGACGAGAAAAAAGTACGCGGATCGCGTATTAAATTAAATATTCGAAACGGTGGAACGCTTTAAGGAATTTTATCAATAAGCTGAAATATTGTCGAGGATATATATATATATATATATATATATATACAGATAGAGAGAGAGAGAATCGTTGTTTCATAATTTCAGAATTGTCTATTGAATCTCTCCACAAGTTTCACAATCTGTGATTTATGAGATAGTGACAGAAAGGAAGCTAGGAGGTCACAAACAACTGTACCAAAAATGTTAACTGACTCACACAAACAGAAACGTGTGGGTTAGTAAAGCTAATTCTCTTTTGTAACTCCAGGAAAAAAGAATCGAATCCACTAAATTGAGAGTGATATTATTTTTTTTTAATTTGACAGCAATAATCATCAAAAAACTATTCATAAAGTTTTAAATAAACAATGAATTTTTGAAAAGTAATATGCAGGTTCTTTTATCAATTGTTTTCTCAAATGAAGATAATATATATATATATATATATATATATATATATATATATATAAGAACACCTATTTTTTAGACCCAATTTAAATTTATAATAAGAATGAATAAACAAATCTTTGTGTGTTCTCTACGAATCGAAAAAACAGTTCATTAAAATTCAGTTTTCAAATTACTAATCTGTATAGATTTGTAATTTGAAATAGTTGTAAATAATTTAAAAAAAGAACTATGATCGAAAGAGTAGCAAATCTATTTAAACAACACTTTTTTTACAAAAAGCACACAAATATTTTATTTAAATGTCGTTAAATAATTAGCAAAAAAACATGATTGAAATGAATTTTAATAAGAGAAGAATATTAAGAAAAGAAATATATATATATATATATATATATATATATATATATATATATATATATATGATTCATCAGTATATTTTCATAAAATATATACAACAAAACATCATTTTCAATCTAGAACAAGTTTATTATTACAAAAATGAACCAAACTGTTCTACCATTTCTCTATGAATTGAAAAGAAACAATTTATTAAATTACTAGTCTGTATAGATTAGTAACTTGAAATATTTCTATCTAAAATATATGTTTGTATCAAATATATATTCAAATGTATTAATTTTTTTTAAGAAAAGCTTTTAATATTTGATAAAAAATAATCAAGTCTATTTAATCAAGAATTTTTGTGTAAAACGAAAATAATTCATTTTAATGTAACTAGAAAATCACCAAAAACTAATTGATATTAGTTTTAATACAACCGAATATTTAGAAAATAAATATGTGTATTTTTCATCAGCAATAAGTATTAAGAAGAATGAATTAAACAGATCTTCTCTCCGTTCTCTACGCTGTGAAAAAAACACTATTTAAAATTACCATTTATCAAAGTACTAATCTGTATAGATTTGTAATTTGAAAAAGTTCTATCTGAAAATATCTTTGTGTATTAAATCTATCTTCAAATGTATTAAATGTTTTTTTTAAAAAAAAAACATTTAAATATAATTGAAAAAGATTTTTTTTAAATTTCACCAAAAAATCAACAGAATAATTATTTATATGAATCTGAACAAAAACTGAATATTTAGAAAAGAAATATGTGTATTTTCCAACAGTATTTTCTAATAAAACCAATTAAGAAGTACTTCTAATAAAACCAATTAATAACTTAAACAGATTATCTGTGCATTCTCCACGAATCGAACAGACACTCTTTTAAATTACCTTTTTTCAACTTATTAATCTGTATAGATTTGTAATTTGAAAAAAAATCTATCTAAAAGTATGTGTCTATCATATTTATCTTCAAATGTATTAAATGTTTTTCTTTTTTCAGAAAAAACATTTAAATATGACAGGAAAACAATCAAATCAATTTAATTAGTTTTTTTTTTAAAAAAAAACAAATATATTTGGTCAAATTGCACAAAACAATCAACTGAAAAATGATTTTAATAAATTTTAATAAGAACATAATATTTAAACAAAAAATCAGTGTATTTTTTATCAGTATTTTCTAATAAAAACAATCCAAAACATATATTTTTCAACCTAGAACCGTTTTAATTTTACAAGAAAGATTCAAATAGATATTCTGTGCGTTCTCTATGAATAGAAAAAACAGTTCATTTAATTATCATTTTACAAATTACAAACCTGTCCAGATTTGTAATTTGGAAAAGTTCTTACTAAAAATACATGTGTGTATCAAGTTTATCTTCATGTATTAAATTTTTTTTAAAAAAAAGAAATATACATGAGAAGATAAACTGCAAAATCGAAAAAACAACAAATCCATTTAATTGATTTTTTCTAAAAAAAAATACATATATTTATTTCAATGTCGCTAAACAATCAGCAGAAAAACTATTCATATAAATTTTAATAGAAACGAATATTTATAAAACAAATATTTGTATTTTTCATCACTATTTTCTAATAAAACCAATATAAAACACCAATGTTTCTATCTAGAATCAGTTTTTATTTTACTAGAATGAATCGAAATGAATGCGTTCTGTAAAATTTATTTAAAATTTAAATTTTTCAACTTTATAATTTATATACGTTTTTTTATTTAAAAAAGATTTAAATAATTTAAAAAATTCTAATTTAAAAAAAAATATGATCGAAACAATTAAATATATTGAGTCAAACTGTTTTTTTTAAAAGCAAGCAAATATATTTATTTAAATGTCACCTAAAAACCACCAGAAAAACGATTTATATACATTTTGATAGAAATAAATATTTAGAAAAAAAATATGTGTATTTTTCATCATTATTTTCTAACAAAACAATACAAAACATCATTTTTCAATCTAGAACCAGTTTTCATTTTACTAGAATCATTTAAAAAGATCTTTAAGTTCTTTATGAAGATTATTAAATTTTAAATCTGTATACATTTGTAATTTAAAAAAAGTTTTAAATAATTTAAAAAAAAAATGATCGAATCAAAACTAAATCTATTTAATCAAGCTTCTTTAACAAACACATGTATTTATTTGAATGTCACTTTTGAAAATTACCCGAAAAACCTTTTATATACATTATAACAGCACAGAATATTTAAAATAAAATATATATAGTTTTAATCTGTATTTTCTAATACGACCAATACAAAAACATCTATTTGTCAATCTAGTACCGGATTACTTTTACAAGAATGGAAACAAACAGCTCTTCTCTGCATTCTATACGATTTGACAATCAGTTTGTCGAATACTAATCTGTATAATTGTTAATTTGGAAAATATCTAAAGATATGTGTAAGTATCTATTCTAATTTAAAATGTTTTTGTTTTCTATAAAGAACTATTAAGACCGGACCAATAATCAAATATATTTACTAAAAACCGAAATATTTTTTAACTAAAAAAATTGTGACTAAATTCACCTGAAAACGATTTATAACAAAAACGTCAAAGAAATATAAGGATTTTTTCAATCAGCATTTCCTAATAAAATTCATACAAAAGATCTTGTCAATCAAGAATGAACCATCTTGACCTTAACATTGTTATGAGTTGACTAACCAATTGATTAAATTCCTATTTTTCAAATCACAAATTTGTATATATAGAATGATGATTTGGAATAAATCTATGTTAAAATGTAAATATTTCTCTAAGAAAAAGTGATCCAACAAGAATTGAATCCAGTTAATTAGGATTGAAATATTTATATGGTGTTTTTTTTTAAAAAAAATAATTAGAAATGAATGAAAAATAAACAAAATACTTGATAATCTGTTAGTTTTCTCATTAAAATTTTTCTAACAACCACAATCTGACTGTGAGTCGTTCAATTTTAAAGAAATGAATCAAAGTGATTTTCGAGTTTTCTATGATTCATCAAATCACCTAATAAAAAATCTACGGATTGATAATTTGTACAAAACTATTCACTCTTTATGTATTCGTATGCGTTTTTCCAAGAAAAAAATAAAACGACTGGATGGAAAAAAAGCTTCGAAATCCATTTAAACACTACAGGAGGAATGTATCAAACAAACCTTTGCGATTCGACAAATAAATCAACTTACTAATGAACTGTGTTACTGTTTACACTCGAAATCGGACGTGTTGCGTGGGAAAATATTCGCAAAACTCGTCCGTGGAGCACAACAACGTCGACTACAACCACAAAAACCACGTTAGATTAACAAAACAAACACCTGTGGTGAAGACGGCTTCGTCGTACCTGTGTATGTTACTCATCCACCACCGAAATTAAAAAGTGCACTGAATTTTATTTGTGTATTAGGAAATCTTCCCGCACAGTTCTTTTAAAATTTGATTACGATTAGATTTCTTTCAGAGGCGAACACATAAAGAACTCGATGATCGGATCGGTAGATAAGAGACATCGATTCAGATTGCACACAACAACAACAGATAACACAAAGATGTTGAATGAATGTAAAAGAAAAATTGGAAGAAAAGAAAGAGAACGGAACTGAAAGTGCAAACAAATCCGCGAAATACACACAACAATCACTGAAGAGTCTTATTTATTTATCAATCGATTTTACGTTGTCGTTTTTTTTTCACACGAGCGGCTGAGAAGTACTCTTGGATCGTTCGGAGATAACGACAGGACGTTCTACCCGACCGCACGTTCGTTATTGCGGGTGCCGTCCGTGATACCGGAACAACATAATCAAAACAAAAAAATACGGTCCAGTGGTCCTACGTTTCCGTTCCTCCGCCGTACGTGCACGCGGTGGTACTCAGAGTGACATCTTCTCTTCGGCCGGATGTCTTGTACATGAAATACATATGCGACACGACGCGCTGTTGCACCGATACTGGTTTTCATACGACGACGTTCTCGGAACTCGAACGTCGACGCTCTCGGATGCGACGGCGGCGTCACACTGCCTGCCTAGTTCTGTACGGCCGTTGGACGGTGTAGCGTCGCGGCGCGCAAGCGTTTTCTTCTACACACACACCACGAAGCGGACGTCGCTTGTCGCCGTCTCGCTCGCACGTCCGACGCTCTTTCGTGCCCATAGATCTAATAGAAACGAATTGATCGGCGTACAATGCCTACACGTTCTTTGTTTTTCGTTCTATTTGCATTTCGAATCGAATCTATACACACACACACACATATAATATATTCATATGGTGACGTTGCGAGAAACGTTTCGAAAGGTTAATTTAAACGGATAACATTTTTATTCATTTTTTTTTTTGAAGATACATTCGTTGTGACATTCAGTAATCAGAAATGATTAAGCGATTCGATGCAAACGAAACACGAGGTTTTGTTTTAAATTTTCGTGCTTGAACAGGCAAACTATTAGTGGATAAAAATACTGTTATGTTAAAATGTGTTTTAATAGACTTAGAAATTTAGAAAGGATTCCTAATAATGTAATTAAATATAACTGGGAATCGTAATTGAAAAAAGCATTGAATACTTTATAATATGAGAACATTTAGAAGAAATTCAAGATTCTATAACTGTTCGAAAATAAATAAAAAAAACATTGTAATGAAATAAGACAAAAAAAACATAAGAGACTCGGATAAAAAAATATATGTTAGCATCTAAATATAAGCTCACATATCAAGACTATGGTGAACAGACGTCCCGCTTTTACGGGACATGTCCCGTTTTTCTACGTTTTGTCCTGTTGTCCCGACAAACACGCTTAAATGTCGCGTATTTCTTAATTTTTATATTTACATCACGATCGGTACATTTCGAACGATTTCGTTTGACGGGTTGAGTGATTTCTTAAAAGCAATGGTATAAAATTCAATAGTTTTAATTTTGTGCAACTACAGTACAGTTGTAATGAATTTTATACAATTATCAAACAAAACAAAGAAGTTATGACGACAAATAAAATATTTGTTAAAATGCAACTGATTTTAAAAATGTTGTTTCATTTAAAATATTTTTTTATTAAAACATTGTTTTATTAAAAAGAATGTTTTATTTAAATAAATTACTGTAATTACATACTCTTCAATAAAAAATAGCCGCGAAATGATTTTTTTATCATAACTATTATTTTTCAAGTTTCTCAAAAAAAATTTTGTGGATAAAAAACATTAGTGTCCCGTTTTCATATTTTCAATTTATGGTCACCATAACAATGACAAATATAATACAGAATACATACTGAAACTTCTGAAATACATACTGAAACCTAAGAATTCAGTTTGATAGAATCAAAGTATTCAGTCAAGTAATAGTTAACGACATTAAATATTTTAAAATAATATCAAGAGGCTTTAAGTGTACCTTGGATCCCACTACAACATGTTCAAACTGTAACTCAGTATTCACATAATATTTATTATTACACAATATTTGTCTGTTCTCTATATAAACCACTGCAAACCAAGTTAGTTCTAAAACACCTGGATGTGAAAAACAACAATATTCATATAATACGTCTTCTCTAACATTTGTAAACAGAAATTTAATAATATCTACCATTTTATCGTTTCAATGTCAGAAACTAGAAGTACAAATATGAACAAATAACAAATCTTATTCAATTCATTCGCATTTCTGTTATTATATACAAACTAGCTAATTAAAAACGCTTGATTGCTCTAATAAGATATTTTGAATATCGTAATGAACAAGTCAGTATTTAAAATGTATTATTAAATAAAATAGAATGCAATTACTTAATTAGTTTATATGATAATTGGGTAAGTGTTTATATGAATGAATGTGGCATAAAATAAAATTTGTTATATTAAAAGTATTTATTTCCATATATATATATTCATATATATATTCATATATTCAAATAAGTAATACTTATATTTAAAATATTAATAATATATATTAGTCTTAAGAATCTGTATAAGTGAAACAGAAATATTTACACCACTATAAGGTAAAGATGTTTACAATTATGCATTGACCAAGATCCGTCCTTTTTAGAATTGACAGCGAATACAGTTTGTTAAACTTTGTGACACTTTGTACATACTCTTATTTTTTTTTTGGATATGACTAGTTCGAATGCTTCAGTTTGCAACTGTTATGTTCTCTCTACACTATTAGTTCTTTTGATGGGGGAGCTGTACATAAAGATTAAACATACAATATGCGAATGAAAAAATAATTCAAGTTAAATTTATAATGAACAAAACATATTACTATTTTACATTTAATGAAAATAGTATTAATTATTTATAATTAATGAGAAACGTGATATTTTTCAAGGTTGAAACTGAATTTGAAAACTGGAAATAAAAGTATGAAATTATATAATATATATATATATATATACATATATATATATAGAGAGAGAGAGAGAAAGAGAGAGAGGTAGATAGGTCGTTTGATAACTATGGTAAAAAATCAAGCTAAACATTTGTTTTTGGAAAAAAACGATTTTATTTCTCAACCTAGTCTCCATTGAGGGCTATACACTTGGCCCAGCGAGTCTGCAAAAAAGGTATTGACGGAGGCGATGGAATCCTCATTCGACGATAACTTCTTCCCACCGAGCTAAATTTGTAAGTATGAGAAGAGGAAGAAGTCGCACGAGGCCAAGTCCAGAGAATAGGGTAGATGCAGAACAGCCTCATTCGTGCAATTTTGCCATTGCGACGGTCGATTTATGGGACGGCGCTTTGTCCTGGTAAAATAGCACTTTTTTGTGAGCCAATCTTGACCGTTTTTGATTTTCTTCTTCCAAACGGTCCCCAATAATGTTGCATAACAGGTTCTTGTTATTGTTTTTCTTTTCGTTAAGTGGTCGATCAGGGTAGTTCCTTTTAAATCCCAAAAATTATTTTTTATTTAGTATTTTAGTTCAATTCAATATTAAAATATAATTTAACTAAAATACTAAATGGGAAATAAGTTTTTTTTTAATTTTTGCGTTTTTTTAATACTTTCGTGTGAAAGCCTAAGTTGAATTACCTTAATATATATATATATATATATATATATATATATATATATATATATATATATATATATATATTATTTATATATGTTTATGTTGAAACTTCTAAAGAAGAGTCGTATGTTAGAAAAAAGCGTACAGCATTACATGTATAGAATTTTACTGGAGTAAATATGATATCCGGAAAATGTAGAGACACTACATCCAGTGTATAAAAACGTATTTATATGTAAAGAAATTCTATGTGTTGTGTTACGATGAAAAATGTAGTACGTACAAAATGTGTGATCGCTGTTTTCTACTTGTTAAAATAGAAATAAATATTAATGTTTCATGAAAGGTAAATGGATTTGTTCAAAAGTAGCGAATGATGAGTGTATTTTCATTTAGGTCAGTTTTCGTAAACACGGTGATGTTCGGAAATTGTTCACTGTCCTTTTTTCCCCGTTGGGATATTGCAAAGAAAATAAATAATTTGGGATAATCATCAACACTGTTGGAATTAACAATTAATTTTCATAAATGAATTGTTCGATTCCGCAGGTCGTAAAAGAAACTACCAATAATTAATTATTGATGAGTTTTCGATTCGAAAAGATTTATGTAAAGGACAAACAAGTATTAAGTGATGGAAATATTCTCATTTGCCTGAATTACAGTTTAAATATGTTGTAATAGAATCACAAATATACCTAAAGTCTCTTGAAATAATTTCAAAATCTTTAGTGCCCATAACTCTCATCTGAATGAATATTTTGATTTTATCAAACTGAATATGTATGTTTCAGTATTGTTCTATTCCATCATTAAATTTTATACCTTATTATCTGGGGTTTTATTTCGATGCTAACATATATTATGTATCTGAGCCGTTTATTTCCTAACAAAATATCATCAAATTATTATTTTTCAAACAATCAAAAACACTTTTGGGACTTGTGCATTGATTGAATGTCAACAATAAAATGTGTGATAGTATGAAAACATGTGCTCTATATCGCTGCACATAATAATTTTTGTTTCTTTTTACTGCTGCATTTTATTCTTTTTGCAACAAAAGTATGTCATTTTCTTGTCTTCTTAGTTCTTTGATAATAATAGACAGTGGCGTCGTAATGTATAGTTTATTCTACGACAGCGGTTTTCAGAATGTGCTCTGTGAACCCTTGAAGATTCCTGACACCGGTTTAATGTGTCCATTCCACGAAACCAACAATATTTCCCTAAAAATACTATGATGTTAACCTTCTACGATCATACTACGCTAAGGAATGTGCACTCTACTGGTCAGAATTATTTTAAAACGGACGATGGGACGCTGATATGTAATCAAAGATTAAACCTGTGAAACCTATATTTTTTTTATTATAATGGAACTGTTTTCATATAGAAAATAAACTATTTTATTTCATTTAATTAAAATGTTATATTTTATCATCTTTATAAAAATATGAAAAACTTCATTGGTTATTTGTAAAAAAAAATCTTGAAAAAACCCTCAAAAATAAGTGCGTTGCACTAGAAGACCCACTTAATCATTATCGATCACATTCAGATGTTGCTTGTGAGTATTTCGATGGCAAGGCTGTCATCTTCAGAGATGGGAAAAGTACAGAAAAATCTAACTGTTTGATTTGTGAAATTGTAGATAATCAAAAATGATCAATGATTTGTTGTTTCACAGTGATTATATCAAACATTCTTGAAACATTTTTTTGCTGTTTGCCGGATGAAAAAAGAATTCATTTGTGGACGATCGCAAATTAAGTACTTTTTCAAAAATATAAAAAAATAAACAGTCCAGTTTCGAAATAGTGTTTTCGGTGTACGACATCGTCGACACATTCAGCTATCCGTTTCCGGTCCTCCCGCTTGTTTATTACAGGAAAATCCCGTGTACACGACAATCGGTACACATCCATTTACAATTGAAATCTATGGTTCCATCCGATCGGGCTTTTCTGTTTAGACGCCGAAATGCGTGCGTGCGTCGGTGTGTAAGTATGTATGCATGTAGTATGAGAGCGCGGTCGCTATTATTCCTGCCGGAAGAGATCTACCGAGCTCTCCTGGACGTATTTGTATTTCTGAATGCTAGTAGCGAGAGCGCCGAGCGGAGGCACTACATGTGCATTTCAGGGGTGAGAGCGAGTGAATAAGATTTCAACTGTGTCTGTGTATGAAACGAAAATCGACGTCGTACGAAGCAGTGCGTGCGTGTGTGTGTGTCTGTGAGACAGAAACGAAGAGTCGCTGGATCTACGTTTGTGCGTGTGTGCGTGAAATGAAGTGAACGACGGACGGATGAGTCTAGGAGTCGATTTTGTCCGAAACACTTCGATCGGTATTAAATATTCATTTGTTTATGTTTGATCGCGTGCCCGAGCTCGGTTATGTCGATGGGGTGGTTTCGAGTTATTCCTGTTATTATTTTTCTTTGATATGTAGACGCGGACGGAAATTGATTAATTCGCTTTATTTTCATTTTGTGCTTGTTTCTGTTTTCACTAAAATCGACAGATAAATATTTGCATATCAAAATTGGATTTCGTTTCTAACTATTTACTCATTACAACTAAAACGTTCTAAAAATTCGGCTTAACACTTGAAATGACTCATGACTCATACATAAAACTATAACAAGAAATATATTATAGTAAAACACAGACTTTTCAATTTAATAGAAGAAAATGTTTGATTAAAATTGTACTATCAATCAATCTGTTTCTAAAAAAATGAATCTCTATTTATTTATATTAAAATATGTTTCAATAAATCAGGGGACTCCTTCCTCACCCTACATGGTTCGCTCGCATATCCCCGGGAGGAGACTACCCGTTCTTTGTCGCTTGGTGCCCCCGTTGAGACACTTTATTTGATAAATTAACCAATCATAACGAAGATGACGTAATCATAAATAAATATTAGTTAATCAGAACACGAATAAGTCATCTCAGAGGAGGACTAATTTTTATTTATGGAGAAATTAAAAAATGACTTTTTTATTTCAATAAAATTTACAAAAATTTACTCATAAATGGACTTTCCTTAGAGGTTTGTATATTTTATAATTCTTAAGAGACAAAATTTAAAATTTTTGATTTCATCTTTTGAAATTCTATCGCAATATAATGTTTAGGACTGTGGTTAAGTTCACTTACACAGATTAATTTATCACTCAGATGAAACAAAAATGTTTTTATTCATAATATTTTAATAATTGATTATTCAATCATTTTTTGAAAACATACTATTCACACTAAAGAGCATCTAAAAAAATTGCCATGCAAGAATGGAATTCTGTAGATACAGAAGTAATAAAAAAAATAGTGGTTGGAATAAGGAAACGAAATATTGGAGGTTATAAATATGAAGATGGTTCAACAAGATCTTTCTAATCTTTTGAAAAGATATAGAATTTATTTCATTTAATTAATAAGTACATATGTGTTAATTGTGTGAATATTTTTTTCACTTTAATGTTGTTTTCATTTGTTATTTGTTTTTACTGTGAAATAACATAATTTCATTGTCTCATTCTGTTTGTATGATTATAAAATATATACGATTGGCATATTTCTCTAATATTAGGTCTATAAAACAATTCGGTGTCTTCTTTTAAAGAAAATGAATGTTTACTGGAAAAATGAAATAAATTCCAACCCTCAAAATATCCTCTATTATTTTGTACAAATTTTGCTCCACCTGTCAGGTAAATGACGAATCCCATGTGAAAAAAGATGGCAGGTTTCAGTCGATGAAATCGTAAAGAATTTTCGGACCTCTCTCAGTGTTTTAGACCTTTAACATGTTTTTTTTATCATAACTTCTTCCACCAAAGCTGATGAATAATTTGTTCATTTTTAAAACTGAAATACGAAAAGTATGCAATGCCTAATAAACTGCTTTACAAATGTAATTGTGTTTACTACTGTTTTGTAAGGTTATGTCAACTGTTGATTTATATGATTTTTTAAATATTAAGGTGTGAAGTTCAAAATCCTAAAATGACAAGAAAGTATTTTAATTTAAAACAGAGTTACGATCAGTGTCGAATTAAAGGGAGGTAGGACTCGGCGGTCGCCTGTAGCCCCGTTCGAGATCTCAAAAAAAAGCAAACTTAAAATATTATATAAAATATGTCAAAATTAGCGAATCAAGCGGGTGTCGGTTTTTGCGAATGCTAGGGCCTCCGGGATCGAAGGGCCCCGATCCCGGAGGCCCTAGCAGTTAAAAAATTAGTAATTGCATAAAGAAACGAAGCTTACATTTCAACGTCTTAACTGATGTAGGAAAATGACCGGCGAAGCAAGGGAAATAAACGAGAGAAAAAAGGATTTGCTTGTAATACCATAGGCGGTATCACGAAATTTTAGCTGTAATTTTATTCATGCAGCACACCTGTATAATAACAATATCACACTGTCCATCGTTGACATAATTATAGTTTTTGTACTTTTACTTTTTTGAAAAATAATTCAGAATATTTTATTTTGATAATTATATATTTATAGAATAACATTATAGATACAAAAAAAATGTTATAAAATATATTTTTACACAAAGCAGTTTGTTTTTGTTTGTTAGACAAATTTCGAGGGTCCCGAAAATTTTACCGCCAGTGGCGTTCCTCCAGCTAGACTAATCCGTTCCTGGTTATGATTAATTCAATTTAAAGCAACGAATTGATTTTTACACCCGACGAATACATTTTTATAACTGTTACTTACAAAAAACTAGAATAAAGACAAGTGAATGGCGGAATTTTTTCGATACAGTGTAGTTATACTGAATAAGAATTGCAATAATGTTAGATTTTTTTAACACACAATCTTGCGGAAAAATTACTAATGATAAAAATAAGTTTCTGCACAAAACATGCGACCTGGCACGTGTTACATTTTTTTCTACCTCTTTCAATTATCCTTCAGCTTTCTTGTTACGAAGTAAGAATCATATATAAATTAGAAAAAACAATTATAAGAAATTTGTGATCTAATTATAAGAAAGGATATATGTTTATAAATGACTCATTTAACGGTAATGGATTATCATTATATATATATATATATATATATATATATATATATATATATATATATATATATATCATTGTATATCTGTATGAAAATCTGCAACAGATGTTACAATACTCAAAGGGAAAAAACCTAAAGATGTATGCTCCTATACCGGCCATAATGATACATCATCATCTCTACAGAGCACCCGAAGAGACATATGGACGAAAGAGAAATACATCGAGGAGGAAATAACTGTGCCGTTATTGAAGGATATCAAAAACTCACTGACGACACAAACCGTCAATGCATGCACGCACACCACACACCCACACACACATAACATTTCTCAGAACTCGGGACCTGTATGTAACAGGGGACGCGTCTCGACCGTATTGTACGTTGTATTTTCTATGCGTCGTCCTCCCGACGTCGGGAGACGCTTAAGCGGTATCGCATTACGGTTATTATCAACATCGACCGAGTGGATGATGTTTACTTTGGACGATCGCGCGGTCTGTCGACGACGGGGCGTGTTTCACGTTTTTTATGGGGTCGTTATCACAAGATTGCCCCGACGACGGGACACGAGGGAGGGCGGAGGCGAGCACACGCCGCTAGTGCGAACGGTCGCTCGGTTCACTTGTGTTGTTCGGGTCGACACCGGGAAGACCAAGAATTATGTTACTTATGAAAGTTGATAGCGTTTCTAATTAGTGTGACGGTCGACGTCGTCAGAGGGTTGTGGACCAGGAAAGGGATCTCTCTGCCGTTGTATACAGTGTTTATGGATTCATATATATATATATATATATATATATATATATATATATATATATATATATATAATGTATATAAACAAGTAGTTGAATAAACTATTATGGAAAGAGAAGAAATATTTTCTTTCTTTTTTTAAAAAAAACAACGATAATAGAATCGCATCGGAACTTATAGAAAGTGTCATGGAAATAAAAAGATTGCTTTTTTTTAAAATGTACCTAAATCAGGAAGTAAGTGATTATATATTTTGTTAACACGTCTAGTTTATGTGTATATAAAACACACACATAATCTCAAACTTTTCTTCCCCGAGCATCACAGACATTTAGAGACAATTAAAAAATTTCAAGTACTATTATTCAATACTAGCAATACGAAATCGCGGGTAACTACTGGCAAAGGTAAAGACGCCGCCATAATTTTAAGTATTAAACCGGCCCCACAAGAGACCATGTATCTAAATTTTAAATCTCCAATTCAAACATTATAATTCAAATATTCCTTATTATCCTCTATTATTCGGTACTATCACTAATGAGTTTTAAAAAATAACGATAGAAACTGCAAATATTGCTTTAATTCTCTTTTATTTCAAAACTAACCTTATCTCTAGTGTGCATGCGTTGTTCAATAAATATTACCAGACAAATAAAAACATTCCGATCAAAAATATTCAATCAATGATTTTGAATTAACTTTGACAATTGTTTATTATACTGTCTCGGCGTTAATGCCATCATTTTCAATAGATTCTTCTGCACATTATCGCGCTGAACATGATTTGAACATCAAAAAAAATCGATAATTATTTATTGAACATCTTTGTTCAAAAAGTTTTGTGTAGTTTGTGAAGCGAGTAAAAAATTCATTTGCGGAAGTGAATTTATTACCGTATTGTGAAATTTATAAGGGTTGCATTAAGAAGATTGTTTAGGCGGGAAATAATAAAATATTTTTATTGCAACGTCAATATAAAATACACGAATCGAGGTAAAAGTTATTAAATACGTGAATTAGATATGAGTTTTGGTTTAGTGCTATACAAGAAGTGCTTGTCGAATGAAATAAATATAACTCCGCTCCCTATTTCCAGAAAGTGTAGTCAAATTACAAAACTACTCGAAGTCAGAAAATCAATCGTTTTCAACGAGAACATAAATCAAACACAAGTTCGTATAAATTCCCCATACTTTAAAAATACACTTTTCAAATTAAGGGTCGGTCGAATAAGCGGGCGAAAAAAAAGAACTGTGCGTGTAGAGAGGAGAAACGGTATCTGTAGTAACGTAGTCAGTCCAGCTGCTGCTGCTGCTGCATAAGACACTCTGATTGCCGCTGACACTTTCACCCCAAGACGGGACACCCTCAATCACTACGTCACTAGTAGTAGTAGTACTATTTTCTACGAAACATTGCTGTTCGTTTCCACTGCCGGTACAAATGAGCTGCCACATTGCCCACTCAGCCGTGGATTTCTTATCGATCTGACCTCTGACGAGCATCGAAAGAGACGCGTCGCGACGTTCAAGTCGGCCGTACGTGGGGGTTTGGTCAGAGATGGTGGATGGAGTGACAGTGGGAGCGAGGGTAGATTCATGTTCATAGTGTGTGTGTGTGTTTGTGTATATTAGAAACGTTTGTGCCACGGATGTGTTCGATTTCGTCACACAAATGGAGAGAAATTATGATCATCCGTATTGGAAATGTTAAAACAAACGCTGGTCCAATGTTTTCAGGTTATTAGAATTTATTAAACAGTTCGAGACCTAAAAACAATTGCGTCTATTATCACCTTCTGTACATAAAATGTAAATGTATGTGATAGGCAGAACGGTCGCTAATATTCATTAGTACTTAGGTGCACCCCTGTACCATGCAAGGTGAACTAGATTATTTGAAAATTTTCCTAGCGATAACAGTCAAGATATGATGCATCAACAGCAAGATTGTTAAGAATACATGATAAAGTCTGGATTGAATCCCAGGGCTCGACAACACACGTCAGGATTGCAGAGCAGATTAGCCAATATCAAACAAAAACTGAAAACCGTCAAAAAAAAGTCCTGTAACAATTTTATAACTTTTAATAGTCTACTTCTTACTATTATCAGGAGAATTCGTTACAACTATAATGTTCTGCTTGAATGTAACTGGATAACCATAAAATTCCTCCGCTCGTGACAGGGGTGTGCTTTGTAAATAAAATAAAATGAAATTATCAACTTTAAGAAATAAATATAAATTTATATATAAATAAGTGCAGATTTCAATTGATAAACCTTATTTCAAATAGGAAGATTTAAACATTCCAGATACTTTTCAAACATGAAAATCTTACCGTGCCGTATAGGAATCAAATAAAAATGCTTAGATTCCCTGGAGTATTTTCGAAGAATGGTTGAAGAATATTTTCGTATCAAACGTCAAAGCATGGCAGACTGCTTGACTTTTGATTAAAAGTCAAGCAGTCATTCTTCAGTTTCATAATGCCGGGCCTCACAAGTTACGCGGTTTCGATTGGAATTCTCTGGACATTAATGTTGAACGAAAATTTCTGGCAGCTGAATGTCACTTCCCTGATCCAATCAATGGATCAGGCAGTGAGTCATTGCAAAAACGAAAAGAAAGTTTCGAAAAGCTTTTTTAAATCATTTGTACAGTGAACAAGACAATTCGCTTTTCAAAGATCGGTTGAAGTCGTGGAATGTGAAAAACACTCTCTATTCGCTTTGTCAGAACCCTGGGATTCTGTAACTTCTCCAAATTTAAGAAATGCGCGGGAAAAATATTTCCATTTGGCATAGCCGAAATCAAAAAGCATGAAAGGCATGATTTGTATCTTGTTCCATTGGAACGCCAAATTCCAGAATTACAAGATGGCGCCGAAAGATGGATTTTGGAGGAATTATCTGAAGTTGGACATAAGATTTTCACAGAATTAAATTGTGTCTTTTTTTCAACGAAATTTTAAATCCTTTCGATAAAACAAATGAGAAAAAACGGTCTGAAGCAATTTCTGAAGAAGAAGAGGATTCATCTTCCGAAAATTTTTCGTCAGTGGTCGATATTTTTTGCAAGTACCTTGAGAATGGAAAAATAACTTACATCTGAGTTGTTCGCAAAAGTTGAAAAGTTGATTTCTACGATTCCTCCGAACAATTATTTGTAACTACATTTTCGTCTTTTCTGTCAATTGCGATAAATATTAATAGTAAATAATTGTATTACTTATTTATAAATGATAATATATATAATGATAAATATATAATAATAAATGCAAAAAATTATAAATGTTGAAAAAGATTCGTTTTGTAAAATATTTCATTTTGTAAAATATTCTATTCACAGGGCGAAATTTTCATTTGTTATTTAATTTCACATGTATGTAGATCAAATGTGGAAATATTTAAAAGCAATGCCATAAAGAAGAAGAGGGAGATTATGATGGGTGCATGGAGGTACGATGGATGTATAGAGCAGCTTTAAAGACGCCGGGGAAGCACCATGTACGAGTTGAAGAATTTGACCAGTAACAGAGATGGACCGAGACCGTTCCCACGCTGAGGCAGATAGAGGTGAAACGAGGAAGAAAAAAAATAATTTTGATCTATATTTACATTATTACATAAAAATCACATGAGCACATGAAATTTAAACTGATATATTAACGCACAAAAAAGGAGGGCACTGAATAACGAATTGATACGCTCTTGACGGAGCGTTTTAAATGGGCGTTTCTATTCTACAAATCATTTCCTCCCTCCTATAACAGGGTTTCGAAGGTGTTGAAGTACGACAAGGAGAACTATCATCTTTTGATAATCTTATCTAATATTTTACTAAATTTTCCTAAGCAGCAAAGTCAAAATTATGAAATATGACAGCACTACACCTTGTTAGATAAAACACGTTACAGTCTTGTTTTGAAAAGGAGCTAATCCCCAGGAACGACAGAACAACTATATGTTTACAGAGATTTCAAACTCTGTCAGTTATACTAAAAAATATTAAAAAAATATTTTACTATTCTTTTGAATACTTATGTATTTGAATATTGTTGCCGGTTTCTAATCAAATCACATTAAGACATGTCTGTCTAATCATGTAAAGTAGTTTTTTTTTCAATTCATTTTATATATTTCTGTCCCCATATAGCCACATAATCAGTAATGCCGAGCGAACTAGAGATTTTCATAATTTCTTTACTGATTTTTGTATATCAATGATCAATCTTATTAATATATATTTTATAAGAGGGAAATAAAATTGAAAGGTTTGTTAAAAGTAGCGGGTTTGAGGATTTAAAACATATCAAAAATTTTATGAAAGATTCACAGGAGAAACATCAGAATTCCGTATAAAAATTGAACAAAAATAAATGATATAAATAACGAAAATCTGTGATTTTTATTGACATGTAAAAATATTAATTCGTACATCCGGTCATTTGATGAGATTAAAAAAGAAAATCAATAAATTAATAATGTTTATTAATGTTATGCGACGACGGCGACGGGGGCGAAGACCTTACTTATATACAAGCAAAATAAAATAGAGAAAAGAAACTGAACTAAAGTTTTTATGTGTTTTCTTTCTAAAAAAAACCCACCATAATTCTATATACAAACATTTATAAATAAATGGATACAAAGTACCCTTTTTGCCCCATTTTTATTATTTTAATAGACGACAACACTGCATCCACACATCATACGAACAAACCTGTTCGAAATTTCTAATTATACAACGGATGACAGACGAATGCAATCAACGTCGTGCCACGAAACGTTGTCAGTACAAAAGCACGTCTGTTTTTATTATAGACAATTTATAGCTCATTATGTACCTCTCTGTGTTGGCGAAAGAATATAATCTGATTGGTACTCTATCATAAATCATAATTCTAACCGTGTGTGCGCGATTTTATACGACGATTATATTATGTTTTTATCGTTTTATTAAGCTGACAGTTGCTGTATGAAAAAACACGTGATTGTTTTCAAATAGATGTATTAAAAGATCAATGGGGGATGAGTCGAAAGATTAATATATTTATTGTTCGAAGTAGTTTATGTACATTTTTTTTATGAAAATGTACATTCAAATGTTTCGCATCGCAGTTTTTGTCGAATAAATGGATTAAATTTATATATATATATATATATATATATATATATATATATATATATATATATATATAATGTATGTATTTCACATGAAATAAAAAATTGATTCACAATGAAATTAAAAGTCAAAAATATTTAAGGACATATCAATTTAGATAAACAAAAAAACCTGCGGAAAAATGGAAATACATAGAAAATTAATTAACAAAGTAAGTATACAGGATGATAATATATTTTTTTAGGTTTTAAGTTGAATTAAGATCATATATATATTATTAAGACCTGATTAATAATCAACAATTAAACTATGACTTGTTAAATCGTTTAACAGATTTTGTAACGATCGCAGTTCAAATTATTTCAATGAGTATCTGTTTCGTAGCAAAATAGAAATGATATTGATTCAATCTCAAATAATCAGCCATGAGTTTTAGAATTGTTTCCCGACATACTTTCAGTGCGTTTTAACAATTATTTCGTTCGATCGTTTTATTTTATTTAATATACCGTCAAACCCGACAATGTAAAACCAGTGTTGTATATTTTATGTATAAAATTTTTAATTGTTGTGTTGTGTAGTGAAATGTTTAATTGTCGATTTTCTAAACCATTTTGTATGTTTTCGTTACTTTCATTATTGCAAATATTTCGGTAATTTGAACATTGATTGTTAAACTTAATTCAGTATACTGAAGTACATTGTAGGAACGATAAATAAATATTCTCGGTACGGACAGTCGCATCGAACAACTCGAACGAACCGGTCGAGCTGTTGAAACATAGAAAAGCGAAGCACATTTGTATCACTTAGTACAATTTTCAACTTGTATTCTTTCGATAATTATAATCATACTGTAACTGCATTATTTCCTCATATTTATAAATAAATACAGCAATTATATTTGAACTATTGGTGTTTTTTACTCAGTAATAAAAGAGCAGTAAATACATCAAAACCTTTCTATATAAACATTCAAAACCAGTTAAATCACGTTAAGTCGGGGTTTAACAAATTTTCCAGTATCTCTTATCTAACAATTAAAATAACAGTTATTTTAATTGTTTACTTTAAGACTGAACCTACCATGAAAAATTGAGAAAATACAGTTCCAATGGATAAGTCAAATGTTGTATATGACATTTGTCTGAATTATACAAAATTTATTTCATAACAATGTCAACTTTAAAATTTCTTGATTTATAAGAAAAATAGAGAAGATTTAGATTAATTTAGAATTGAATATAGAATTGTCAAGTATTAAACAGATTTTGTACAAGTAATCAACTTAAACCATTCAGAACCTGTGGGCATCAAAATTAGGAACACTTAATTTGAAGTTTAATAATATCTGAATTAATTATGTGACACAAATTCAACATATGTATCCTTTAAAAGATCAACTAATAATAATAATTAAAAATATTTTTTAAGGAATCACTTTCACAACGTTTCAAACTCATTATACCCAATTATGCTCATACTGAAGAACTACGAAAGTCCATAAAAAATATATAAAAAAGATATTTTTAACTCAGTTGAGCCATTCTCTTCTACAATCAACAGGAAAGTATTTTTCCCCGACAGAATTCAGGTTTAAGTATTTCAGAATTTATTTCACATGAAAGTGTGAGCTTTCAAATCTATAGACAAACAAATTTATAGACAAACAAGAAAACCATTCAAAAATAAAGAATTAGTCAAGTTTTGCACCAGAAACATTTCAGATTTTAGTCTATAAGAAAATGAGTTTTCAAATTTCATAATTTGTAAACAAAAAATAATAATAGAGTTGTCAAATAACTCAATGCCATAATTGAACAGAGAACTGGATAGAATTAGTGAATTTTTTGTACAAGAAATCTATCAGAAGAAGTATTCCCAGAAGATATTTTATAAGAGAATGAGCTTTTAAAATCTCAGAGTTATAAAAAAAGAGAAGATTAAGAGTTTCGTTTCTATAGAATAACAAATAGTTTAGAAAAAACTGCTCGGTTTTATATTTTAGATTAGGATTGTTTGAATGTTCATTTGAATTTCTTTTCCGACGTACACGCCAGTATTTGTGTTCGGAGCTATGGGGGGAATCGTTGAATGTCGTGCCAAGAATCGTACCGTACGTTCGGAGCATCGCTAGTTCTGGCAGTCAGTGTTGGTGGCTGCAGAAGCAGGCAGCAGTAGCAACACGGCTTACTCTTTCTAATTAGACTGGCGTTCGGTGAAAAGTTAATCTTCATTAAAGCTGAGCGCACTGGGGCCGCGAGCATAGATCTACTACTACAGCCGCCGGCCGGGTCCGTGGCACGGGATAGTGTGGTAGTGGAATACTATATAACAGGGTTGGTTGGTTGGTTGGTTGTTGCTGCCTCGACGTGTCGTACGTTGTCGCCGATCTATATATCGTTTTCGTGCGTCGCTGCCGCCACCGTGGTGGCAGAGTTTCAGTCTATATTGATGCGACTACTCTCGGTCGCATGGGAGCACAGTGATCCATTAACTAATCCACGTTAGGTTATGATGTTTGTTGTGCTGGCTCCGTCGGTCACATATATTTCGTTTCTTTTACGGATGACGGGATTCTTCTTTTATCGGTTTTTTGATTAACGAAACACACTGAATTTGTGATAAACAATCCAGACCGGACGGGATTTATATATATAAATAACAATTTGTCGACGAAGTCGATATTTTCATCGATAAATATAAAAAGTACCATCAAATAATGATAATTCAGCATTTGATTCACAAATATAACAGGTGATGATCGTTTCATAAACTGTTTTCATTTCAAGATTATTTTAAATAGACTTTCAAACAAATACATTTCGATATATTATAAATAAATTATTGTGGAAAATAGAGAAATTGATTAAAAATTTCAAAATACGGAAAATCAGAATACTGAGTCAAGAAATAAACTCTAAAAAATACAATTAGATTTTTTATGTAGCCTGTGCACAGAGAATGATGGAGAAGGAAGATACGATAGAGATCTTCGCTTACAAGCTTTTTTTTGCAAAAAATCATAACCGGGAATGAAAAAATCGGTTTTGTACAATAATTTTAAGTAGGAAATTTCTATCGAAATACGTATAAGCAATCAACATTTTTAATTAACAATTATAAATACTTAATTACAATTTTTTTTATGATTCACGAAGATTAAATAAATCATTTAAGAGATTGTGTGCCAAAGTGTCACTAAATACTTACACCATAAATAATTTTACAAAAGACAAGAGATAGAAATAATAAATTTTACAATCTCAAATTAATATAAATCAGGAGGTAAAAAACATCAAAAAAATCGCTTATAAGAGTAGAATGCAATTAAAAATATAAGAAAAATACATTATGAACTTTGAAAAAATCCAATACATTTCCAGCATAAATAATTAATGTAAAATTATTTCAATAATAAAAAAGGCAATAGCGAAGAATCGAGGTTTGATAAATGGCCGAGGAGTAAAAGAACAAATATATTTCGAAAGTAGATAAAAAAGAAAATAGAAATAAAGAGATGGACTAACATGATGCACCTCTCTCTATAGTTTAGAATTGGTCTAGCTGAGAAATAATTTGCTAAATTAAATGTTGTTAGAATGCAAAAAACTATTTTGCAATAAACAAGATAGAAAAAGTCTAAGATTTACAGTTATTTTAGGAATACAGTATCGGAAAAATTATGAAACTAATTCTACAACAATCTTTTTCATATAAAACAGAGAATACTAATTACTTACTGTTCAACTTTTCCCAGATGTCACTATTTGAAAGGGACCAACAACAATAAAACAAGTCAACATTAATTGAAGTAAAAGTTGTTGCCGGGGTCCTGTATCACCAGATACTGTAACATCACGATAACAAACAGACTATCAAATAACTAGAATACGTGTAAAAGTTCTTCACGTATGAACTCGATTTATATATAGATATTTACATAAAAATATTAAAATTCACTCTTAAAAATCTTATACGAAACTGATCTTCTTATCCACAGTGTACCAGAGAACACTATATATCACTCTAAAATATTACGTTTGATCTCTAGTTAACAAACTGGCCCCACAAGGCTATGCATATTTAATACAAAATAATAAAATAACTTTTTCTTTCTTTTAGAACAAACGCAGAATAACAACACTAGTTTTATTTCTGAAGTATACGATTTTTAATTAAATAAATAATCGAAACAACAACATTATTCTGATATGAAATCAAGAAAAAGCGAAAAAATATGTTAAATTATATTTAAATTACCAAATTAAATAATCATAAAATTTATTTTTCAAAAAGTAATCAAAATTAATTAGAAAGAAAGAACCAAAAGAAATATGTGTTAACCAAAGAAACATATTACTTTTACCAAAAGAAATATGTTACTTTTACTGTGAACAGACAGTAAAAGTATCAGTAACAAATAGTGTGTTTTCTTCCTATCATTTCTTATATAAAAGTTGCTGTTTACAGAAATGAAGGATATCGTATTATAAACGTTTTTCAACTAAAACAATCTTGATAGTATTGTCCGAGTTATCTGCTTTATTTTTTTAAAAAAAACAATATTAATAATTATCATAATCTTGAAATAATTAGCAAAGTTGCTATTAATTATTGACAGAATGAATTCAGAACATTGGAAGAATTTCGTAGTTATGAGATAGACAAGTATTTTATTGTTATAAGAAATCGAGCGAAAAGAACAGAACTTTTTTAAACTCTTATTGCATGCGACTATTTAAAATGCATGAATTATTTAAGTGTGCAATATTTAAAAAAAAATTTTCTTGTTTGTGAAATTATCTGAAAAATCATTGTTAATTGAATAATATTCTGAATTTATAGCTGTATAGATTTAAGAAATAATTTCAATTTTAGTTTTTCGTTTTCTGACAAATGGAAACAGTCTCGAAACGTCTATTTATTTTCTGTTTTGTAAATAGGAATCTTAACGAAATATATAAATGAAAGTTGAGTATAAAAATATTTACAACAATTTATCAGTGCTGGTTTTATTATTAAACTATTAATGAAATACTTTCTCATAGTATCATAAATCATCGCGAAGAAAATAATTCATTCATCTGTCAGATGGACGAATAATAAGTCCAGCTACTAAGTATTAGGGGAAAAAATGATTTAAAGTCTAGTTAGTTATTGATAGAATTCAAGCACCGTGTCTTACTGGTAAAATACAAACCAATATACACACAAGAAAAATATATTAAATATTTAAGTAATTAATAATGAGTAATTAATGTAGATTGTGTTAATTATCAAATATGAAATATGTATAAAAAATCATTTATTTAAATAAATCAGGGGGTTCTTCCCTCTACTCGCTACTATTACTCGTCAACAACCGTAAGGCTTCGCTCCCGATTCGCTTCGCTCGTATCGCATATAATTGCTCAATATCGTAATATATATATATATATATATATATATATATATATATATATATATATATATATATATATATATTGGTATGTCCATATAATCATTCTTACAAATAGATGGCAACGTAGTTTTATAAAGTCTCACATTTTATATCATTATTCTTCATGAAAATTTTGTGTAGTTTGTGGTGTCAAAGTTGAAGCTACACAAAATACTTTAATATAAAGTCTACACGTTTTTTTACACGATTTTGACGTAAAATCACGTCTATAGTTTCACTGACCGGGGTATGATGTTAGCGGTGTGAGCGTTAACAAAAGCTGCAACGCGGCGCCGCAACCGTTCAACCGATTCACATCCGATCAAAAGTGTTTAACAGCTGTGGACTTTGAAACTTAAAAATGCTTCATTTGTTAAAATCTATTAATCAAATTAAAAATTATGACTGATAATATCATCATTGAAAGGTTAATATATCGAAAAGTCTATCATACGATAAAAACTAACATATCTTTCAAAATAGATTCAAATATAATAAGACGAAAGGGAAAAGACCCTATACATTTCTATAAAAGGGAAGACGAAAGGCCTAACTGTACAGACTTTCATGCCATAAAAAGCTGGTGTTTGATAATTTTAGGAAAAGATCTAGCCTTAATAATGTGAAAATTATAGGAGAAAAAACTTCTATCGACCAAGAGGCCTTAAGGGAAATTATTAAAGGGAATTTTTTTACGGTTTTTCCACCAAACCGATCGAATATTGAAACCGAACTGAATATATTATTGATTTTTTCATTAATCCTGATGAATATGAAACAATTCGCTCAAAAAAATAATCCTAAAGATTTTATAACAATAAAGAATGAACAAAGAGAAGGAAACTAAAAATTGATTTTTTTTATAAAATATGTAGAAAAATAAATCTTTTTTTGACAAATATTGTTTATTTTTCATATTTCATTATTGTTACAGTAACGAGCACGTTTATCAGAAGTCTGATTTAATTGACATATCGTCTTATTTGATTGAATAGTGATAATTATTTTTATTAAAATAAAATTATTCCGACGATCTCTTCTTGAATGATCAAGAAATATATAAAACCAAATTGAATTTCATTATAAAATGGTTAAAAAACATTGATGATGCGAATAATTGAAGAAGAGAGATCAGCGAGAAGGTCTTATACTAAATAATGAAATGATATAAAGAAAGACACTCAAAACTGTGGAAAATACATTTTTTCTCACAAATATAATAATTATTATCACAAACATGTTAAAAAACTCGATTACTTAAATTTGAATAAATACTTTTTTCAAAAAATAAGAATCATCCATTAGACTTTTAAATGATCAATGGTTACCAAAGAAATCAAAGCACTTAAAATAAAATCTTTATAAAAAATAATCTGATTACAAGATTAAATTCAAAATTGAATAATTATATTTTATGGATAAACATTTCAGAAATCTACGAGAAAAAATACTAGTAATTATTTTTCATACCTCTAGTATTACCTAAAATTATTTAGAATTTGACAAATGAAAAAAACATTTTATTAAAAAATTGAATAATTGTTTTCTTAATACAAGAAAATTATTCAGAATAGTGTATATTCAAATACGAGGTAATGATAAAACCATGGCAGAAGAGAATTTAATTGAAAACACATGTTTAAATTTGAATAAATATTTATTCGAAAGCGAAACACAACATTCACAAATTCTAAAATCAAATCGCCAAGAAAAAAAAACAAACCAAAACTAAATTGTCATAAAATTTGTGGAAACAAAGATACTTATTGTTCATATTTTCAGTAAATACTAGAAATAGTTCATTCGTTAAAAAAAGTTCGGTTTAGAATCCAATTTATTTAAATTAAAATAAATTTAAAAAAAATAAAATTAAGAAGATTTAAGATTCAATGATCAAGAAAAAAAGAAACTGATTTATCATATAGATAATGAATTTTGTTGAAAGAACTGGATATCATGAAAGTACTGGTTTTAATTAAAAAAAAAACAGTCCACTTAAATTAGAATGAAAGTTTTTTCAAATAATAAAAAATATCTGAGATTGATTAAGAAATATAAAGGAACGACAATAAAATTATCATAAAATGCATGAAAAAAGGATCAACTTGAAAATTGCACTCAATTAATTTTTTTTTTTAAAAAATAAAAACATTCAGGAAATCTTCTATCAAAAAAAAATATATAATTATTCTTAAGGGTTAAATAGGTGTTCATTTATCACTTTTTATTAAATACGAAGAAAATATTTTGTTTAAAAAATTTGATTAGATTGAAAAATCTATATTTAAATTAGAATAAATACTTGAAAAATAATATACAAAATCTTCATATTAAATTGACCAATAGATACAAAGACAAAAGAAGCCGAAAACTTATTTATCATGAACTATATATAAAAAAGAATTTAATTCAAAACATATCCTATTTTCAAAAGAATAAAAATCACATCGAGGATCTTATATTAAAAGATCAAAAAAGATAGAAAAAATTACATGGCTGATGTATTTCGATACAATTTTCTTATTTCCAATTAAGTTTTATAAATATATTTTTCTAAATACAGATGTTTCACAAGAAATTCAGAATAATTATAATTAATTCAAAGAAGTAAATATTTTTTATGGAATTTAACGAATTAAGTATCAATAAAAAATTTTATAAAAACCATAAAATTATCAGAGCAGAAATTGAAGAAAAAAAGAATAACTGTTCTATATATAAAATAATAAAAACGTTGAATATGTCTTTATTACTTTTTAATCATTTCTGATCACTTGTACACAAAAATGGGTAAATTTGAAAACTCTTACAATTATATTCAGTCGATGAATTGTATAAATATTTAATTATTCTAATATTTATGAGATTTAATTTTGTGTAATTTTTTTAAAAATAATTAGTTTCCTATAATCTCTATATGTATTTGTAATGACGATCAATAAACAAATCATTTTCGAAACATGTTGGAATTTATTTGAAGGAACTAGTTTATAACGAAAAGTAAGCAGAACATCATTATATTCATAAAAAAATATAAAGACGTCATACAAATACAAAGATGACTCATTGTCAATGCGTAAAAGAAACTTTTCACAATGGATATGTTTCAAGTTTAATTCTTAAGTATTTTTTATATTTAAATATATTTTGTTTTAAAACCCAATGAAGAGTTTTTTTTCTATCTTACTGTTAATTTTGACGGGATACATACTAATTATTGTAAATAAATAACTAGACTCTCTAAAATACATTTGTTTTCCTATGCTAGTTTTTAAAAATCTCTGTAATGTTTTGTATCAGTAAGATGTGCATTCCCGTCGCCGGTTTTTTGAAATTTTTTCGAGCACTCTAATTCCTAAAGCTTATTAAAATTCCTGTACCTAAATATACCTATCTTCCTCTCAAAATCGGCTTAAAAGCCAGCTTAGCCCCGGACCTAATTTTCCAACCATATCAGTGCACAAAAATCACAGTATTATTTCAGGACAGTAAAATACTTTTTGATTTTGATTCTAAAATACAAAAAAATATATATTGCGAGCGAGTCAAAAAATTCGTGGTATGCTTGTGATGTAGGGGTAGGGTGGTCTTGCGTTTTCGCGTTAAAAATAAGTTTCTTTAACAGTAATGTGCAGAGTTGCAAGTAGTAAGGTCGACGAGGTTTTTTTGAAAATTTTTATTAGGAAATAAAATCAAGATTACAACAAATGACAGATACAACACGATGCAGAATAGTTGAAATTGTTGAAATCTAGTCTAAAAGGGATTTAATCTTCAGGAACGACTAACAGATATCACAACTACTGAAGAAGACACAGACAGTCAGCTAAATAAAGTCTTAAAAAAAATTTACAAGTCATTCTGAGTAGTAATGTACTAGATATCACTTGAAACGCATATGCAATTAAAAACACCATACGTCAAATTCAAATATTTCAAATGATTACAGAAGAGATTTTAGAAGAGAATCAGTTAACGGTGACTCTTTTTTTTAGGAAAACCATGATTTATAAGTGTCATGCAAAACAGGGAGATAACAGAAGACGAATAACGTTCAGAAAGGCCCGTCAAGGCAACTTCGACTGAAATTCTTAAAAAGTAGAAAAAAATATATTGGATAGTTCCCGTTTAAAGAAGAATCAAATCGCAAACATTTTTTGGAGTATTGGTTGAGATGATTGAGGTTCATAATTATGAGCCTCAATCAGAAAACGGAAGTTCAAGTAGTGGTAATAAGTAAGGGACTTCGTCCGTTAAAATATCCCGGCTGTCGACCGGAAAGCTGTTAACCGCTGTATTTTTTTTGGAATACAGAGGGTATCTTTTTGATCAATTACAAAGTTAAGGTGTGGACTACCTGGGCACTTACGTCAGTATAATAATGGAACAATTAAACAAAGAGGAAGAACACTGGGAAAAGGTGTATTGCTTTTGCAAGACAAGAGAAATTTTACAATTCATAAATGCGGTTTTGAAACTTTGAACCACACAACCGTATACAGTTGAAATCAAGTCCTTAACGATTTTTATTTGTTCTCGAATTTGGTGACGATGAAGAGGTGAAAGCAGCAATTTCGCTTCATTTTGGGTTCAAAAAAAAATAGTCGACTTCTGACTCAGGCATAGAAAACAGACATATCTTCGATCTGTCTGTCTGGAGGTGTTGCGATGCTTGATTTTTATAGTAACATTGTTGTTTTCAGTGAACCACCATCAAGGTGGTTCACTCTGATAAGATAATTGAATTTAACTTGATGTACTCTTTGTTTTATTTTTTGAAAAAAACTTAAAGAATATGTGATAAATAACAAAAATCAAATGTTTCAATTATAAAAAAAATAAAAAAATGATCTTAGAAAATCCAAATTTTATGTCAGAAATTGGATAGAAAATATAATTACTAATAAAGGAAACCTCAGAAAAAATTACATATTTACAGTTTTTGTGTTTGTTATTTAAATCTGTTATTCTATTTATTGTTATTTCAATAATCAAAATGAAAAATATCTTTTTTCATGGCGTTAAGAATAAATTAAAATCTACAAAATGCTTCAATTAGGTGATGTATTTTCGGTAATTAAATATATTTTTTAAAAATGTAAAATGAATATTCTATAAAGAACTAACCGAACATTTAACAAAAAAAAATGATAAAAAAGTTCGAACGTCTGTTTTTCGAATAATCAATTTATTTCATGAGGTTCAGAATGAATAATTAAGTTAAACGAAAAATGGAATTTTATGATCCACTAGCTATCTTTTAATTTAGAGTGAAAATATAAAAATAAATTGATATTATTAATTAATTTTAAATATAATAAAAATTTTCAAACAGAATCTGTAAATCAGAATAAAATGGTAAGTAAGTGTCAACTAAAAAGACATATTTGGAGAATATACTGCTGAAAATTATTTCCCCACACTTATTTGTTTGTTAAATAAACCAGAATCAGTTTTTTTTAATATACATAGATGTAAATGTTACTCAATAAAACAAAAATTACATTTTCTAAATAGGATTCAGAATAAATAGTGAATACCAGAAAAAGATTCAATTGGATACAATAGACGTTTATTTTTTTTTTCAAATTTAAAACGATTATAAAATATTCTCGTGAAAAAAACATTTTAGCTGGAAAACCGTTTAAAATATAAAAAAAATGAATAACAAAACTCAAAATTTATGTGAAAAACTAGTGAAAAAATCTAGAATTTTTGTAATTAGAACAACAAAACTTTATTTTTCTTTGTCATATAAATGTGGATTGTTTTGATTTTTTTTGATAAAACATTTATAAGGCATAGAATCAGTAATAAATCTCATAAAATATTTAACTGGATGCACACACTCGATGTCATATATTTTTAAATTTGGAACGAATATAAGAATAGAATGGAAATCATATTTAAAAATATATAATTTTCAATAAAACTCTTTGTAGAATATATATATAATTGACATTGTTAAATTCAATTTATGTATATATTAATTGTAGAAGTTTTGTATTTGATACTGTATAATTTGTTACCAATATAAGACGTTGTTAACAAAAATAGTTAAAATAGATATTAATGTAAACATAGATACACTGAAATAAAAAATATTAACAGTACTCGTTTTAATTATTTTGTATTTTCAAAACCACAGTCTGCTAACAGGCTTCAAACAGAATGAATAAGAGAACAGAAATGTTTTAAAAATAGAAATTGATTGAAAAAGAGGGATATTAAAAATATTAGTATATTTAAAAAAATATCACAAAAAATTATTGCTTAAATTTTTGTTTGTCTGTAGGAACAAAAAAAAAATATTTTTTTACATAAATTTTTTATTGATTGATTTTAAATCACTCACAACTCGATTTATTTGTCGAATAGAAAAAATTATTATATATTTATAGCTCTCTATGGCTTAACGCATCCTCATTTAAATTCTATTTGTCATTTTATTAATTGGTTACGCTGACTGTGCAAAATAATCAAAAATCAAAATAACGGATTTTGAGTGGAATGGTTATTCATTTTTACAAAATTTATCTTTACTGTATTGCCTCGAAAATGATTGAATCACTATATAATAATTAATATGACTAATAATCAGAGTTAGTGATTTTTTTTAATTAGATTTTTTTGTATTTCGAAGACTAGAAAATCCATTTCTCAAAATACTAAAATTATAAAATTCAAAAAAGGCGGTGAGAATTATTAAGTGATTTTACATTTGAGAAATTTTATAGTATTAGGAGTATATGTGGACGAGAGAATGATTTACTAATCTCAGAGTATCCAACATATTTCAGAAAAGATGATAGATATTGAGAAATGTGAAAAAAGTTACCCCATAATAAATCAAATTATAGTTTTGTATTTTTTTACAGCTGTACTATCCATCGTTGATCCGTAATCGTATCCATCGTTGATGCGTAATCCAGACAGTCTGGATACTTTTAAATCAAATATGAATTTTTTGTCTTTTATTATTAGTTTTAGCAGGTAGGCCATCTTTATGAAGATTTCAAGTAATTCTTGAAAATCTACCTGAAGATGGCATACGTATCAGTAGAAAAAAATCGATGGGTAAATCACTGTGGGGTGAAACAAGTATTTAAAGGTACAAAGGTCATTGGGAATAATGTTTATAATAAAAGATGTAGAGTAGAAGAGATTTATTCGAAAATATAAAATAAACGGTAAGCTTTAAAGGAAATCAAATAAAATTCCATTGTATTGTACAATATAAATAAATGTTTATAGATCGTGAACAAGTTCTGCATTAAAAACAAAACAAATCCATTTCCTAAATCGGAATTTTCCCAGTGTCGGGTTTCGTGAAAGTAAAGACAAGAAAATCCCATGTCCTCTCGCACACATATCCCGGTTTAACTAACGCCTCGGGGTAACAAAAAAAAAAGCGGCGAAAACTTTCTTCGTATGGAACAAAACAACGGTAAAAGGGAAGAAAATCTCCAAATTAAATCCACTTTCGAAAATCAAACTCACTAGAAGAATAAATCAGCGGAACATCTCACCGGAATTCTAAAGAGGTTGCCGACCGTGTCTCGTTCGAACCCCCGTCGCCGAAGAAACGACGAGTTTATCAATCTCGCACATAATGCCTACGGCCAACTAATTTGTGCAGGTCACTCGTTCGAATCTTGTTTGTCTACTGTTCACGTTGATGACGGTGGAATGTTGTGGAGGAGACGGACTCGCATATAAATACACACACGGGTTCGTACGCCGTGCACGGCCGTTTTTTTTTCTATTCCTAACGTCTCTTGCCCGCTGCCGAGGCAGTTAAACGGTTTTCGGTAACGTGAAGAGAACGACACCGGGTCTTTGACCCACTCTATCCGGAACGTATGATGTACGACATGAAATATTACGCATTACGTTGATCTATGGCGGTCAGTTAATTTCTCCCGGATCGCCGTTTCGACAATGTTGTTCCAGGCAGCAATGATAAGAAAAACGTGCGTCGTCGCTTTGTACGATTGTTCGTTGGCTAGCGGCGTGTGCTTTTTTATTTAGAACAAATTATGATGTATGTCTTCTTCGACCACAATCGTTCTTTATCATCAAACACACCTGAAGAGCTCCTCAAGTACAACGCTCACACTACCAGTATAAATAATAATAAAAGAAAAACATTCAAAGAAAATCTCGATTCTTCACCGATACTCAAATCTTGTCTTTTGAAAAAAAATACATATTTTCGAAACAGTTAAGAAGAATTTTTTTAAAAGAAACTCTGAAATACTTGACTTTTATTCAATAAAATGATAAATATAATATTATTTTTGGAATGAAATAAAGATCCAAGTCAAACGTTCAATTCAATAGTTGTTGGAAAACGTATATTTAAATTAAATAAGTAACAATACTTTTTTTCCATACATATTCATTGAGCAGTAGAACGTATACCGTATAAATATTTACAATTGGATTTTAAAAAGATGTTCTCAATTGATGGACAATTCCATAGAATCTGCAATAATTTTGAATTTTGATAAAGAACATTTACCTTCATTCAAAAAATAATTCTAAATCGAAACAATAAGTAAATTATTCAAGATTTACCGCATTTAACAATGGATTTTTACAAAAATTAATATACTTGTAAGAAGTTTAAATTAAGATATGACAATTATTATAATATACACTTTTACTACATTTAAATCAGATAACCATAAAAGATTAGAAGAGAACTAATATTTCAAAATGAAAAATTATACAAACTGATACTAACTATTAACTCCTACAGCTGTTATTATATATCAGGTTAGTTTTAAATAACGTATTTAGGATGCAGGGTGAAACCCGATTTAGAACAAATAGTAAGATCTGTTGAAACTACAAACACAGAGAAGCAAGTACTTTCTGACATAGTTTGGTTAATTTTAAAAGACGGATTAGGACTGCAAACAGCAATTGTAAAATAACAAAGAGTGCATCTGCAAACTTACACAGAACAGTTCAACTGAATTCCCAGAAACACTAAAATGAAGTATATTTTTGCATAAGATTTATTTTCAAATAATTCAAAAATCAAACAAGACGAAATTTTCAAACGCAAAGAGAACCATAAAATACCTATCTCTTACAATCAAAATAGAAGATAGATAAATGGAAAAATAAGATATAATATATTGTTATTTACGCGACAGAAGAACATAAAATGAAAAAAAGCATAGTCGGTAGAAGAACAGTCAGTTTTGACGAGTATTTAAATTTCAAATTGTGTCAAAAGTGGACTCAAAATTGTAAAACAGGCAAAAAATCGATTGATAAAGAGTTGTTAGTTTATAATTTGAATATATTTAATTGGTTTACACTTTTAAATATTCAATAATCATATATTAATTTTATTATTTGTTAATTTTTCATCTAATAATCAAATAGATTTGAATTTCAATACAATTAATTATAAGTTAATATGTATATATATTTTTTTAAATCAAGAATCAAGAATTACTCACATTTATTTATAAACAACACCCTGTTTAAAGTGACCATTTTGAAGTAGTAAAAGTTTTCATCACAGTTGAAAGTCAAACGGGTGAAATATTCGTTGTGGAATACATGAGGTTCACGATACAAGTTATGTGCTTCTAATTAGATAGAGTAGTAATGAAATTATGAAAAATAAATAATGGTATTTACAATTATTAATGATTAATTGGGATGTAAGTGCCATAGCACAATTGGAATAAAATTCATATGTATGAATTAGATTTATTTTCAATATAGTAAAAGGCAAACAGCTGATAGACATAATTTAAAATAAAAATATTGTACGGGTACTGACAGTATATAGAAATTAATTGAAATCTTACAATGTAATAAATATGATTTAATATTTCATTAATGCTCATAAGTAAACTTTGGTTTGTCCAGCACAGAGTTTTTGAAAACAAAGAAATAAAATGAAAAATAATGAGTAACTTAAATGCTGCAACACGTATATTTGAACTTCAAGGCCTACGTTCTGAATTTTATTCAGTTTCTCCTTTAATATCATAAACTATTAAGTTGTTAATTCTGTTTTCAATATTAGAAAAAAATGATAACAATGTAACCATAAATATTAAAATCTGCTCAACCGAGCACTTGTTGAAAGAAAAACTTGCGTTGGAAGCGAGATCGAGTGAACAAGAAATATATAGAAATTCATGAATTAAATCTCTGAATATAACAAGAAATGTATTGAAGATTAATTGAAATATAATAAAATAATAAAAACATAAATTTATAATGGAATAAAATAATATTTGACTCAATATTCGCAAATCAATTCGGAAGGAAAATAATTAAAATTAAATATATATATATATATATAAAATATGATTTTTTATATATATTTTTAACAGTTTCTCCGAGGAAAAATATATTCAGCTCGATCATAAAACATGCAAAAAATTAGTTGGACAAAAATGTGAAGACAACGTTTAGTTGTAGATGATTTAACTGACTAGTAACAACACTAAAAATATTAAAAAAATAATAGTTTGGAAGACAAAAAAATCAGATAAATTATAAAAAATAATATTGAATAATTTCACCGAAGAAAAACATTTTCAGCTCGATTATAAAATTGACAAAAAAAATCGATGCATCGAGATTTTGGCTGCAGATATAATATTAAAAAAGTCATTTTATAGAAAACGGAAGGTTCGTTTAAATTATGAAAAATATATTGCATAAAAATTCATTGCATAAAAGTAATGAAAACAATGATTATATTTAAGTTTTTCTTTCACAGAAAAAAAAACATCTTCAATTTAATATAAAATATAATTATAAAATTGGAAAAAATGAAATCATATGTAATATAAAGTTCAGTCGTAGGGGATAAATTATATCCTCAAGTAAAACAAGAAATATTCTAAAAACGTTCATAAACAAACACCTTTTTTTAAACTAAAATAAACAATTAGTAAACTGATATAAAGTTGAATATGATATCTACAGAACGTTAAAATATCTACAGTTTCCAGGATTGCATTTTCTAATTTTAGTATGAAAAGTATGAAAATTTAGTATGAAATAGTGAGGTTAAATTTAAATTCAATTTTTGATCAGAACACACAAAGTACACGTGTACTCAAAATTATATTTAAATAATTTCAACGTTTTAAAAAAATCAACAGGCTACATAGAATTTCTAAAATAATTACTATCCAGAATAAGACCAAGAGAAATGTGATATTTCAACTCATTTTATGATAATAATAAACGATTACTTCTTTTTTTGTAATATTTTCAAATATCACTGGTTAAATTGGTGAAATAGTTTTTGAAAGAAGTCTATTAAGAATAATTACATGTGTTATATTCTAAGTTATTTTACTTATATAACCGAAAAAAGTAAGTGAATAACTGCTTTTATTGTTCCGAAACTTACAACTATGCATTGTTTCAAATATGATTATGAAAATGATATTTAGAAAGGAATGAATATATATATATCCAATATATATATATATATATATATATATATATATATATATATCCGTATATCCGTGCACAATAATATAGAATTTTCGTACTTGGTCAAAATAATAGTATTTATTAGTAAAATTTTCTATTACTCACTTGTATATAATGAACTTCGATTTTTTGATTGTTGTATATACCATTGTATATACCAGAACCATTAACGTCGTTACGTAACAATAAACACTGTTAAAATCATTGCAATATATAGCCACTATTAAAATAAATAAAAAAATGTACAGTTTTATGGATGAAGAAAATGTCAAAATATTTGTCTCTTCAATTAGACCACCTAAGTCCGTTCTTTTCATCTATAAACAATTATATCTACATGTAAATAAGTAGTACACGTGAACAATAAACAACAAAATTAAATATTTTTCAAATAACTATGCATAATCACCTGAAACTTTTAAACTTTCTGTTTCGAATAAAAAATGAATCTGACATTATAATTCAATTCTCTTTTTCGCCATGTTGATTATTGCAACAAAAGTATGCTAGGTGCACGCAATAACCAATCAGAAACAAGAATTGACTTACAAATATCATACATTGTGAGCGCGCGTACCAACCTTGTAAATAAATCCCTATTTTGTTATAATGCAAGTAAGGATTATGATAAGATTAGGATTGTGTAACAATAATCAGTCGAATTGGATCAGAAATCTAATAAAAATAAATAAAAAATAATATAGAAGTGGTTATGAAATAATTAATGTCTTAATATAATGATTTGTTAGATTAAAAATGTTTTTATTAATGTTGTTTTTTTTTGGTGTTGCTATAGTAACATGGCTGGTTTATATAAACAGATGCCAACTTTTCTAATTTAAAAAAATCTTACAGACAATAAAAATGATTAATAAAATTTTAAATAAGTAATTCTAATTATATAGAAAATTAATAGTAAAATTTCATTTCCGCATGCACATACGGTCTTCTCTTTGGATTTTTACTAATGTTTCCTTTTTTCATTCAACGATAAATTACTTAAATATTTTTTATAAAAATGAATATAATGTGGTTATTTATTTTAACAGTGAAAGAAAGTACTAATTACTGTACAATTTTTGTAAAAAATATAGCCACAAATATATCTTAACAAAATTAGAATTTTCACAAACTAGCATTGATTCAAAATGAACTTTCGATTATAATTATTCACTTTTTAATTTTTTTATTTTTGATTATATAATGTATGTAATTATATTAATATCACTTTTGGCTCTGATTAGAAAAAAAAGAATTAAAAAATTAAGATACCATAAACTAAATGACGGAGCTACAATTCCATGTCATGTAATCAATTACTTTTTGTTTATTATATTCTCAGATATGATTTCAATTTGTCTGAAGTTTCTGTACATTTTACTTCGCAGTGTACTTCAATACGGTCGCTTTTGAATATTTGCAAGGATGTTTGATAACAGTTCATCAAACAACTATGAAAAACCGGGAATTAATAATATTCCATTTCGAAAGTGGTAAAAACATTGCCAAAATGGTCAATAAAAGTGTATCTACTGTTTGACATACCATTGAACGTTTAAAATCTAGAAAGGGTTTCAATAAAATTGACTAAACGATCGAGAGCATCAAGTCAGAAAAAAAAATAATCTATAAAGATGTAGATCAAGAAAGCAAATACTTAAAAAGAAAACAAAGCTGTCCAATTTGAAAAAAGAATGCCATCCTGAAATGATTAGCTGGATACGCTAAGAGAATCATTTATGCAACATTCAGAAGATAAAATACGTTTTATAAAACAAATAAAAAAAATATTTTGAATACTAAAACAAAACTATGGACTTTGGAAGATATGCAGATGAAAACAAATTCAATATTTTTCGATCGGACTGCAATAGAAACAAGAAAACAAATACCTCTATAGAAGCAAACACTTGCAGCCCATAGTTAAGCATAGTGGAGCTCATGTGATTATGATGGTTGGTTGTAGGATCAGTAGTTGTGTTTATTATAATTGCAACAAGAGTATAATTATTTACTCAATCTAAAAGATGATATAAAATCATATAAAATATCTTCCAGTATTATCAGGATAACAATCGAAAACTTGCTGATTATACAGTAAAAGAGTGATTATTATGTATTTGTCTAATAAAATCACCAGAAGAATCATCTGATCTTAAGATTATTGAGCATTTATGATTACAATTAGAGAATGGAAAGACGGTTTCATAAATTTTAAAGGAATGAGAAGATGTTTAAAAAAATATGAAATATGAAACTTTTATGAAATATGAAAAAATATGAAACTTTTTTTTTAAAAAAAAAGTATATTCTTGTACCAATTTTCAAAGAATATCACTTCACAAGGGATGAACTTTGTACATTTTCTAATCTTGATTACTTTTTATTTTTTTTAATTATAAGCTAAGGTATAAAATTTACAAAAAATATATTATTTCTATTGAACATATCTCTTAATTTTTATTAAATATGACATACTCCAAGCTTTAATACAAGTGATATTTGCACAGAAAACCAAATAGAAACCAAAAACCACAGAAACAAAGAAATTCAATTTACTGTCTGATTGATAACATTTTTCCAATATCTTGGAAAAGCCTCTCATTCATAGAAAAAAAAACAAATATATTTTCAAGAAAAATGTTAGAACTAGACAGATAACACAACAAATCATATAATGGAAAATTCACAATGTGATAAGCTGTTATAACATTATTTGTAATCGAGCCGAGCATCAATTAACCAAACATTGATTTTATATTACGGCGTTTTGTTCAATCGAATTCAGTTTAATTGAACAGAAACTGATAAAAAAAGTTTACTTAATTATGTATTCAGTATTTGTAATTCGTTCAAGTTGTTTGTGTTATATTTATTTTCGAAATGAATTGGTTTCGATTAACGGATTTTATGATAAAATGTCAAAATAAAAACAATAAATGTAAAACTAAATAATTCATAAATATTTATCTTCATTTATATAATTCCATTCCACACATATATTCAATAAAACATATATACAAATAATATTTTGTATATAAATAATATTAATTCTGGAAAAAAAAGTAATAATGTGATACTTGGACATGTAATATAATTATATTGATATGTAATTAAGGCCATGCTATTTAATTATTGTTTCTGCATGTAAATTTTAAGAAAGTTAAGTGTTGAAGACTTTCAGTAAACTTGAAAAACACAAACAGTATTTGACAAAATTAATAAAAAAGTAGTACGATTAATAAACATTTATTATTAATAAATATGATTTTTTTAAAGAAATAATTCAGTTAGTAAATAAAGATTTATTTGATAAATAAATCCAATTTTTCCTCTCAGTTCTCAACAAACCATACAAATTATTTTTAAAGGAGGCTTTTCTTCATATCTTAGTTACTTTGAGAATAATATGGTCATTGCCATTGAAAATGCGAATAAGAAAAAATAAGTATTTCTCAAAACCTATTTGTGGTTTGTAAACAGTTGTATTAAAAAAATCAGATTGTGCTGGATATTAAAAAAGATAGCTTCTTCATTCGGTGATCATTAAAAGTTTGATTAAAAAAATCGTTCTGAAAATGACAATTCTTCTAAGTTTTGATTTTTCATTTAATAATAAAACTTGTTCTCAAAATAAATTCATAAATAGTTATCTAGAAACAAATAATGATTTTTGTATTGGAAATCGATATCGATTATAAAACTTTTAATTTTTAGGCAAAATGGGCCATAAATAATCTCTTTACGAATGTTGTTGAATTATTAAGTAAAATAAATTTAAAATACTGAATATAACAAAAAGGATCAAATGAACAATTTTAAAATAAAATCAAATGATTTAAATAAAACTAAATCATAAAAAACTAATTTATTTATTAATTGTTCTGGGAGCAAAACTTGCAATCAGTAATAATTAAACAAAAACTCGAATGAAACATTTTTTTATATAAATTTATATTCGTTTCAATCGTTTATATTTAAAACAAAGTGAATCCTTGTGTGTATTGCGCACTCCCTTTTATAAAGCAAATGGGAAATTATTTTAAATTAATTTCATATTTACTTTATTTACTTGTTTTATGAGATTTAAATAGTTCTCTAATTAATAAATGGAGAAAAGTTATGTTTTATATATAAATTGAATCTATTTAATTATTTTAATTGCTTTACAAAAATAAATAATACAAGGAATCATAATTCTCTATTTTTAAATTTTTTATCTATCAGCAATCATGTAAGACAAATAAACAAAATTTTTTACAAAAATACTAGTGAAATATTTCACGAGATTCATCAAAAAAATCATTTAGTTTTGTATTTAGTTTTTTTTGCTATAATGTCAAGAAAATTTAATTTAATAGATGACATTTTGCTATATTTATTATTTTATAAAACTTCTAGTTAAATAACTTATATAAATTAAGACTAGAAAGTATGTTAATGGCTGGTTGAATGTGAGATTTGGAAGTTTAGAAATTATCCAAAAAAATAATATAAATATCAAAGAATCCTTTGACACATTTATTTTTTTAAAAAAATCTTTGTTATTTTAAAGTAATTGTTCCATTACTAAGAGAAAAGGTTAGTTTATTTAAAGATGTTTTATAGAAATTCTACAATGATGAAAAACCAATACAGATTTAAAAAATATAAATTCGGAGATTTATAAAAACAAATCCGAAAATCAAACTGAAATTTTTTTTTGGTTGATTATTTTGATATTTTAGTATTTATCATGATTTCAATTAATAACAAAGAGATTATTATTTATCGAAGGATAATAAAGACGGAAAGATAACAAAAAAATAAAAAATCTCCTATGTTAGAAAACGTTTGCTTTTTTAATCAATTTTTGACAAATGTAAACGATCGAAAACACATATTGAAATTTCCTTTTTTTGGGTTATTTACATCTGTCTAAAATTAATTTACAGTAATGAAAATTCTTGAAATTATAAAAAGAAACTGATTATATAAATATAAGATTTGCTAGGAAAAAAAAACATAAAATAGTAAATTAATATTATTCTTACATCTTCTAAGAAAGAAATTATTTATTGATTTAAAGATCTATTTATGTGAATTCATTAAAGATAAAAAAATTTTTCATATTAAAAAATATAAAAAATAAAAATTTAACCAACTCTGAAGAATTACAAAATCACAGTCGAATTCGAAAATTTCTTTTTGAATTATATTTTTATTTTTATTTTAAATAATGGTTTGAAATCGTGAAAATTGATTAAAAAAACAATTACTTAATGTTTGTTCGATCAAAAACGTATTATTTGCATTTAATCAAAAATTACATTGCCATATCAGTTAGTAAGAAAAGATCTATTGACAAAGATAGTTTTGATTATGGCTTCTAGGCAATGTCTACTAGAAATAGTAAGTATAGAATCGTGAAAGCTATTCAAAAAGTAATAAATTATTGTAATATATGTTAGAGAAAAAAAGAATGAATGATAACAAAATAATTATCCTATTATTTCAAGAATAATTCGACTTATTTATAAAATATTCATTAAATATGAAAGACCATTATAGAGCAGAAAATATATTCTGAAAAATTATAAAAACACATTTGGAATTAGAGTAAATTTTTTTTTAAAAAAATGTAAGATTTGATAAATAAAATTATATAAAATTAATTTTACTACTATATATATCTTTTTTTTATAATGTTTGAAGAATAACTTTATTCACTTTTTCAAGAATTCATTAACTCCCATTTCCAGTGCGCTAAAAACTCAGCTGATATCTCTATTATTAATTATTATTAATTATCTCTATTATTAAATTCACTAGTGATAACAATAGTGAATTTTAAAAAAATAATAATATGAACCGCTATAAATATTGCTTTGTTCTGTCTTATTTAAAAACCAACCTCAAACCTGAAATGCATGCGTGGTTCAATAAATATCAGTTTAATGAACGTCAAATGTTCGACATGAAGAAGTAGAATGATTTTTTTAATTAAATTTATTTATCTTCTTGTAATAGACATGTTATGTTGATACATAGTCTATGGTGTAAGAATTAACTTGGATGTTAAATTAATTAAACATCCTTCTATTATTTCATAAACTGTAATTTTCATGAAAAGTACAAGCAGTAAAAAACTATGTCAACTGAACTATCAGGGGAAGTTTAAAACAGCACCGGACTGGAAGAGTTATTAGAGAGCTGTATTTGAATATGAATTATAAGAAAATTGATTAGAATTAAAACACAAATATTTTTTTTATAAAAAATTAAAATACTAAATAAAGATCTCAAAAACCCATCACCGTCAATGATTTTTTCCTAAATGACTTGAAGCATAATGTTATTATTTATTTTGTAGATTGCTCAAATCGTCAAGCAAAAAATTGATATGAAGGTAGAATAATTAGTAGTAGTTAGATAAGTATTATAAATTAATTGAATTAGTTAAAATATTAAAAAAATACACTGAGAAAGAAAATGATTTTGTACAATCACCGCCACAAAAAATCAGAGTACAATTTGATATATTTTTTGTGGTTATTAAAAAATATGTAAAATTGTATCAATTCAAATCAATTCAAATAGCGAACACAAATATCAGATTACAATGAATAATTTTAAGAATAAATTGTCAAAGACAATATTCTAGATGACTTACAAAAAAGTATCTTTAATAACATTTAAAATGAAATACGAATTATTTTTCGTATTTCATGACCGAAGTAAACGTTTGTTTTTAGTACGAGTTCACATGAATAAAAATCATTAATAGAAAAGAATAGCAAAAGAAAACGATGTAAAAAGACAGGATTTTTTTTTTAATTTTATTGATTTTGTCAAGATTTAAACAAGAAGTAAAACTGTATAATATAAACAAATTAAACGATATAAAAGATTATAAAAAATGTTCAAGCAAATAAACTGAAAATCAATTTCAAATCCACTCAAAATGAAAATCAACTCAATTTTAAACATTTATTTGATTCATAAATAAATAAAATTATATTTTATTTTAATAAACACGAAGGCATGTCGGTCCGAGTTCAGTACAAAGAAACGTTCAAAAAATAAACTAAGAAGGCAGTATCCCGGACTACTTTTCCAAAAATAACTTTAATATCACATTAAACTTCATAGATAATAGAATTTTCTTATCTACTTTTTTAAGATTTATCTCTTGCAATAAAAAATCGAATACATGTATCAAATATAACTTCAAAAGATTTGATGTTCGAAAAATGAATAGATTTTTCAATATTTTCAGGATTGTCTAACACAAAAAAATGAATCCTTATGAAATATGCATAAATAGTTAATAGAAATGATTCGAATGTTTAAAAAACAAACTAAACAAACAAATCCCTTCAATAAAGCTTAGAAATAATCCAAAACTTGTATGAAATTAAATTATTCGCGGATTTTTTTATTATTATTACGAAATAATCTGTAAGAAGTATATCAATATACTCAAGAACCTTTTCAAAAATATCATTTATGGCTCTCAAAGTAAATATAATATTTATATAGCAATTTTTCGAGAATTAACTTATTCAGGAGTAAATAAAATACTTCCAATAACAAAGGACAACTCTGAATATCTCCTCTCAAGCGTCATCCAATTTTTCTTCAATAATATCTTTAAGGTATCTTTTAAATTAAAGTATGGTTTTTTCAGGACTTATTGACATTGAAATCTATTTTATTCAAAAATAAATAAGCGAAATATAACCCATAACAGAGAATAACTCAAAAAAATGCACTAAAATTCATCAGCTTCAAAAATCATTACAAATGTATCTTAAATACAACATGATTTATTTTTAATGACTTACTGAAGTCTATCTTATATTTTGTTTATATTATTATTATTTTATCTATTGTTAGTTTGTAAGTTTTTTAATGTAGTACACTCCTCTCGCCGGTTTTTTGAAACTTTTTCCCCGGCATCGAAACTCCTGAGCCCACACTAATCTCCGTACCTAACTCCGTCTTCCTTTCAAACCCGGCTAACAAGCTAAGGCTTAGACCCCGGACCCACTTCCGCACCCATCTATGTGTACAATAACACACGATGGATGATTCAAATGAATAAAATTTATTTTGATTTTCTATCTTATTCAAAGTATATGTAATCAAAATTAAAATCGTATAAAATCTGATTATTTAAAAAAATACACATAAAAACAACAGAATGGGAACTATTCAAAATATAAACTGAAAAAAAGCAGAAGTTATAATTTCCTAAAAAATGACATTCACTTTTTGACCCATTTAGACACTTAGAACTTTGTGGTCATTATAGTTTTTATATAAATTACAAATATTTTTTATATAATTTCAAACGAGCTAATGATTCTGAAAAATTAATAAGAAACTTACTGAATATAGATTAAGAGAAAAAAAGTGAAGCATTATTTTATAATACATTCCATTAGGAATTAATTAAATCGAGTAAATTCCAGTATTAATTAATCATGAATTTACAGGGTATTATAGTTCGAGAATTTAATTTAAAAAAATGACATCTGTATTGTTTAAACTTCAAGAACATAGTTCCAAAAAGAAAACTTGTCTTTTCATCACGAAATATTCTTCAACACAACAGTGAGACTTGATAGGAATTTTACATGAGAAGTGATAAAGAGAATATTATCATTGTCTAAAAATAAAATATTCGAAAAGATTTCAAGTACAGTTCTGTCAATTTAATTACTATAAATTTATTTGTTTAATTAATGAAACGCAATAATTTTCTTTTCAGTAAAAATCTTCAACAAACTTTTAGTTCTTCCTTGTATTTCTTATGTATTACAAAGTTTTAATCAAACTGCAAAGAAGTAAACATCGAAAATAATTATAAACAATTAATTATCATTTTTGTTATTTGAGTGAGACAGAAAAATTGAATTATTCATTTTTAACAAATACATTTATAAATTTAAAGAGGAATAAAGATTGAAATTTTCAGTGTTAAGAATATTCAAACAATATTCATCAATACAACTGATAAGTCGATTAAAATTTTATTCTTAACTAAAAATATGACTTTCTAAAATATTTATTGTAAAATGAATCTTCGATACAAAAGAGGAAAATTAAAAAAATATTCAAGTAAGAATAAGTTTTCGCATCGAATCTTAATTAATATTTCTTTAAGGAATAAAAAGTGAATTGTGTGTAAGAAAACACAATTTTTATTATAACAAAAAATTGTACCCTCCGTGTTCTTAAGACTGAATCTCAAATAATTATATTCGAAAAATCATCTTTTGTATTCCAATAGGTAAAAATTCAATAATCATTCAAAAACAATCATTTTTTAAAATACATATTTTAAATCCTTTAAAAATAAAAAGAAAGATAAAACGTGAGAAATGAATGTTCATTCATAAATTTAATAACAATTATTTCTAAATATTTTGTTAAAAAAAATAATTTCAAAAAAGTTTATTCACATCAACTTCTAACGATTTTTTTTTTATGAAAAATACGTAAAACCATATTAATTTACTGACATTAAACTGTATTTTTTATATTGAAATTTGAAATAAATATAAAAAAAATCTGTACAAAAAATTACTTATATCTCCGTGAAACAAGAATTTCATTAATTACTCAGTAAATAAAAAAAACAATATTTTTAATACAAAATTAAGAATATTAACAAAGAAAAGAAATCTTTTTAAAATGCTTTTTACAAAGAAAACGATATAAAAAGGAAAAAAATAATCACTATTTAAAGTGAGAAAAATAATCAACTCATTTAAAAATTACAATTTAAATGATCTTTAGAAAAACTTAAAATGATATTTGATTTCAAAAGTACATAAAAATGGTAATTTAGAACTAAACGAAATTTACATATTAAAATGTAAAACTTGTGATAAAATATACATTGGATAAAGAGGTTAAGAGGTTCGTTAGAGGTTGTCGCTAATTTAAATTAACACATCCTGAACACAGAGCAATGAAAATAAAACGATGATAATCTTAAGTAAACAAAATAAGTGTAAAAAATAAACATGCTGGAAATATTACAGATATAAATGTACAAATTGAACAAAAATTTGCTAAATGAACAAATCAATAAACAACCAAACTCCACGTCCTCTATACTCCACGTCTTAAAGGACAGTGTAAAAAAACACACAAAATAACCTAAAACTGGCATAAAAAATTATATTGATAAACAATATCTATCTGAATAGACGAAACCGGTAAGTAGTGCCCAAAAAAGAAGAAAAAACAGTGACTTAAGAACCGAAAATAAAAAATTTTTCAATTAAAAATATACCATAATTAATAAATGACCTTCAGTATGTTCCGGGTATAGAAAAATCTCTTCGATATGAATTGGTTGTGTGATAAACCTATTCAGTATTAAATATATCTGTATAATAACTAGTAAAAATAAATGTTTCCTTAGAATAAATCTTTCTCCAGTGGCAGAGATTTCCTTTGAAAAAAAATTATATTTGACACAACGTCCATTTAGTATTTTTTTTAAAAAAAGTAATCAGGGAATCATTCCGAAATGTTTAATGACTTTAATTGATTTTTTTTAAATGATTTTAATTTATTCCAACATTTCGCAAATACATTCTTTATTCATTCTCACAACAAAGAAAAAATCTGAATCAAAAACGAATAAAACTATATGCCCTGTTCTAATAATAGAGAAAACAGATATGAACAATGTGGAAAAAGCATACAATGTAATCTAAGAAACTGGAATCTAAAAATGGACATACACTAACAGCTGTTCTGAATATATGAAACCGGTATTGAGGAAAAAAGAAAAACCAATAATTATTTACTATTTACCTACCGGTTAGAGTATAAAGAATTATTTAATTATTACTCTTCGATTTGTAGAATTAATACAATTTATCCTGACCAATTAAGCTACACATCTGTTTAGTCGAATGAATTTCAAACGCACTTTTCTTACATTGTAAAGACAAACCAGCAATCAAGTCAGATAGTTGAGTTAGAAGAAATTGGTAATAACCACCATTCAAAGATACTTATAATCATAAAATCAAAACAAATAAGGCGATAAAAGGTTCTAGCATACAGGATACAGAGTTACAGAAACTAAAAAAATGTATAATTTTGAAAACGACATAATTACAGCTCTAGAAGATCATACAGGACTAGACATCTGCATTTATTTCAATTGATAATTGTTTTAGTTAATGATTTTAGATTGAATTCTTGTTCATTCACCTTGTGATTGTTTTATTCACTTTTTATCACACAAAAAGTGAAATAAACTAAAAAATTATAATTTGACTACAGCCCAAAGATCACAAATGATTGAATCTGTCTTTATGTCCATTGATGAGTGTTTTGTTGACAATTCATTAAAAATAATTACAATGAACCTCAGTCAGAAATTGTGATTTTCTTGATTTTTGAGATTTTCTCCTAAAAATGAACCAAACGGATTGAAAATCACATATAGACGTTCCAGTTTTCAATCAGAACAATATTATAAATAATAATATTCAAAACATGAACTGAAAAGAACTTTCGATTAATTATAAGTGAAATAGAAAAAAAAGATTATTCGGATAAAGATGAGAAAAAGTGTACATTTTTCTTCAGAAACCAACTAGTTTATAAAATTATTCATTTAGACTATCAATTAAATGTACTTAAAATCATTTCTCATGTCTTCTTCTCATTTTTAGAATGAACGCATCAATATCTGTAACGCAAACAGCATCTGTAAAATCCGTTTCGGGACTGATAAAAAAATTCATGACCACAGACAAGTACTTAATTACCAGTGCTTGCTGACTTAAATAACCAGCAGACTTTTAACGACCGTGCAATTATTTTAAAGAATTTGTATGAATTTCACACAACTATAACTAACTTTTAGAATGTATATCACCAGTCATCGAATTAGAGCTACGATCTAGAATATAGGAGCAAGTTTCTGTCAGTCATTTGGTAAACTTATGCAAAATAAACGAAAAATTTTCACATGAAGTCCTTGTATTAGACCTTTAACAATCAGCTTTTGTAAATATAATATTATTTTTCAACATGTCTAAGAGCTCGACTGATTTTTAAGTGGCAACCCTGATTGTATATATTGGATTCCTGGTTGAATCCCCATTTCCAATAGTAGGAAATGAACATTGGCTTCAAAATAAGAAAACATATATTAACATTTCAATGAAGAACGAATCGAAAATAAACTTCCCGATGGTCTTCTCAGATATACTGAAATTTACTCATCTTATTATTAAATAAATGCATAATAATGTCATTTGTTACACTTGAATATAAATTAAGAAGTCTTGGACAACAATAACAGTATACTTATCTAGGATTGAATGATATGAATATTTTTGAGGGTCTGCAATAAAAAATCTCGAAATGAATCTTGTACAAGTAAGGTAACAATAAATAGTTATTTATACCTTCAGGGACATATTGTGATGAGTAATATTATTTTCCGGAAAGTCTGAGAAGTACCATATTCTGATTGTCAATAATCAGACAGTGTGTACATTTGATACTACAATTGATACTACTCTTCATACATTTGATTCTTGATTGAATCTGAACTATTCAAGGAAAGATAGTGTTAACAGAACAGCAAACTGATAAATAGTCAGTAAGTAAACGTTATTTCGATACTGATAGAGTAGATGGTGACCTTTTTGATTTTTATATATATATATTAAGAGCACTGAATGTAAAAAGTTCACGAGTAAATGCATAGGTAATGGCACTTATTTCATTTTAATATAAATAAAAAGTTTTAAACAACTATAAATTAATACTTATCGACGTATGAATGACAGGAACACTTTTAAGTTTGCAATAAATACCCTGATCATTAAACACCTGGAAATGAATTTGAAAACAATTTCTTATAAAAGGCAACAATAAATGATGTTATTCTGTCTCCTCGAAAGATATGTTGTGTTTTGTGACGAATAAAACTATTTTCCAGCAAGTCTGAGAGCCATGTTCTCATTTTCAATAATCACACAATACAATAGTGTTTGACATATTTGATTCTTGATTGAATACGAATTGTTATTAGGGCAGTAAAGGTGAAAAATCGTTGTTCTTTCGATACTGATCGATCGTGATCTTTCTGATGGATTTTATATATATATATATATTAAGAGCACTGAATGAGTAACACATTTTTGAGTAAATGCATAATAATGGCATTTGTTATACTTGAATATGAATGAAATTTCATATGAATATGAATAAAAGTTGAGTATGAATTCCGGTTGTAATGAAAGAAATAAATATAAAAATTAGTAATCTGCACAAATTTTACTGTTAGAATTTTTAGATTTTTTTTTAAATACGTCAAGAAGGACCTTGATGGATCAAGGTGGATCTTGATAAGTTGAATTATTAATCTACATTAATTAAAGAACAAAACTTTGCAGAGCAAATACTACTACGAAAACGTTTCCACAGAAAGTCAATAAACAATGTTATTTACTTTTAGAATAAATCAAACTGATTGAAGTTCACTATTCAACAAATATAGGAATTAAAATCATAGAAGTGAAAAAATATTCACACGTTCATTTTTTCTGTGTAAATAATAAAATTAAAGAAATGAATCAGATACTAAAATTCATTTTTTCATACAGGATTTTATGTACCAACAACAATCTATCTCGCAGCAACATAAAATCTAGCACGCGAGAAAAAAACAACACCCGTACAAGAGAAGTTGAAGCCAAATTTTCACATAACTGAAAATCTCGGAGATTTCTTTTTTACCAACTACCAAGTATAGTTTTTATGTATATCATAAATTACACACGTACAACGTACACACATATATACATAACAGACTATCAAAACTTTTCAAGAACAAAGTGTGAAAGGAACGTTTCTGATACTTAAGTATATTTCGACGAAAGAACGGGGTTGTTCGAATCTTTACGAACCCTTGCCTTTATATATATATATATATATATATATATATATATATATATATATATATATATATATATATATTACATCATATCGTGGAAGGCAACAGGCAGCATCTTGTGCGACGTTACTAGTATATATAGAGGGAGGAGGGTTGAAGACGGAGACGAGCGGTCGTCATGGTGGAGAGGGCGCAAGCTCACTCGTCGGTCACCATCGTACCGGCACGTCGACGGCGTCCGGCGGCCGCGCCAGGTGGCGTCGTGGCGCCCTGATGGATGAGTGTTAACGTCGCCCAACAACCCTCATTCCATATCTACTACTACCCTAATGATGGCTGTTCTTGTTTGCAGCTACGAAGCAGCAGCAGCACCAGCCAACCAACCCCCAGACACACAGAAAACACATACACACACACACGAGTGTGGGCTGCATGTATGTGAAAACCTACTGGGTCTTCCGTTAGATCGAACTTTATTCGAGAGCGTCAGTGACTGAGATTTATATTCTACGTTCGATTAGTTTCGACGAAGTACGAACATACAAACATACATTGAGTACCAGTTATGGGGCTGCACTGGCTCGTGGCCATTCGACGAACACTTTTTTATAAAATGGGTCAATCAGGAAATCTTTGTAACTTGGTTCCAGTAATTACTTTGTTGTCAGTTCGGTTCGGTCGCTGTTTCTAAAACGTGAGAGAACTTGATGAAAATTCGGCCTCGATTATTAACTAGGAAAACCTGTTTATGAAACAAAATCACATTTCAATCGATTTTTTCAACATCAATTAATAACTTGAGTATGAATACAACTTTTTTTGATGTACAAATGAAGAAAAAAAGTTTACATGAATAGCAATTTTTAAAAAATCCTCACAAAATTCGAAATATCTACCTAATTTTATGTTTTAAAACTTATATAAGTTATATATTGAATAAACTGACGATGATAAAACATTTAAATGAAGGTTATTTTGATGTAATTAATTAAAAAAACATGTTTAAATTCAATTAAGAACATATTTAAAAAATAATAAGTGTTTTGTTTTCAATTTCCATTATTGAAAAGATTCTTTCCCTGCACGAAATTCTTACTCATTTTAAAAAATAAAGTATTTAAATATTAAACAAACAATTTACACTTGTGAAATGACACAATATTTTATTAATAAAATTTTATAGTGAAAAGGGTACGAGAGTTGACAGGAAACACTTGCATTAAAAGCTCTTGGATTTCTCAAGAAACTGCCATTCATCAGATTATAGAAACTTGTATGAAGATAGGTCTAAGTATCTTTAAAAAGAGATCTTTAATCGTGATACAAAGAGTTATTTTAGTCGAAGAGAACAACAATATCGACATCGAACAGTTTATATAAATAAATTGTAAGATAAAAGAGATGTCATAATTTTTTTAGACTAGAAATTAAGCACATCTTTTAAACGAAAGGAGATAAATTTGATTCAATTATTTTATCATATTTTTATATAAAAAGTAGATATTTTTCAAATAATTAAAAAAAATCTATATAAAGAAATTTTGTTAAAAAATGTTATTAAAATAATATTTTTGTATTTATTCGTAAAACTCTAAAAAATTAATTATATATTCAATGCGAAAAGTTTTCAAGTTTTTTGTTATTTTTTTAAGAAGATTGATACATGAGTTAAAAAATAGTATATTAAGAAAGTTAGCAAGATTCTTATTAACAATATAAACGTAAATGAAAAAGTACAAATAAAAATATAAAAGATTCATTAAATGGTGTCAATTTTCATGGTCAGAAAGAAAGTGGAAAATGATTTACTGCATTATTTAAATTTTAATCAATCAGATCTATCTAGTGTTCTATGCTAATACTATTAAAAAATACGTATGCAGAAATAACTATTTGTATAGATTTCTAATTTAAGTAGAAATAACCAAATATTTTTTATAATTTATGTTTTTAAATATGAAAAACAACCAAAAATTAAAAAAACAATTCGTCTCGAACGACAACATGACGTTCGACTCAACACTTTTATTAGAACTTTTTTAATAATTTATTTAGTCATATTTAAAAACAAAAATTTAAATGACAATTTGTCTCAAAGAGTTTCACATTACAACTTGTACTTTTTTAATAAAAATTAAAAAATATTTCTCAAAAATGTCGTTTTGATAAAAAAATTTTAATCACAAATGTAAGAAAATAAATGAAAGTATTTAAATTAAAATATACATTTTCTTAAATTGATCAAATAATGAAAATAGAAGAAACAATCAAGATACTCTTTCAGCTATTTTCCTCTTTTTATTAAAAACATTACTCACAGTTGAATAGCATTAAAGTTCTTCCGTTTGCGGTGTTGTTTTTATCAAAATTTTAAATAATTTTTTTCATAAGAGATATTGAAAAGAACAATCCGTAAATTTTATCATAAAAATGATAAGTTTTTTTTAAGATTAATAAAAATTACATATTTTCAGTTACAGGAAAAATGTAGTTAAAAAATCTTTCTCAAGCTAGTTACATTAATGAGACTAACTGTCTTCAAGTTTAAAAGAAAAAATAACTGAAATGTTTTCCACAATTTTTATTAAATTAACAAAAAAATATTTCTTAAACATTTTTTTAATTCAAAACAGAAAACTTTTAGATAAATTTTATTCACAAATAAATAGAAAAAAAGATGTGAAAGTTTGTCTTCTATTGGTTATTATTACAGTTATGATGAATTATTCAAAAAAATTATTGAAATATTCTTTAAAAATGTCCATAATGTTCATTTAATTTAACAATTAAAAACATAAAAATGTTAATATTTCTTAAACCAAAACTTGACATTATTGAATAAAAAAACGAATTAAGTATTTATTTAAAAATATCATGCAATTGTAAACTTTTAAATCTAAATATTTAAATATAGAAAATTTGCTCTAAATAGACTTTTATTTTATATTAACTATGTTTGAAATGAGTGGAAAAAAAAACATGTTACATTTAATAAAATTTTACAAGAATATTCAAAGATTTATTTCTGTCAAAAATTGAATTTTTCAACAGAGTTTTGTCTGAATATAAATTATTTAATATCACTATGAAATCAATAAAATACTTATAAAATAATCAATCGAAAAACGAATAATTTGAACATAAAAGAAAAATATAAGATTGGAATAAAAAAAACTTTAATTTACAAACATATTTCAATAGAAATGTGTTCAGAAATCTTTGATATCTGCCTCTCGTATTTAGATTAAAAACGAAACCTTAAAAGCTCGAAACCACCATTACATAGAATGTAATAAGAAGAGGGAATTTTAAAGGAAATAGCTACACATACATCATAGATGATAAAAATAAACATTTCCTGGAAGAAATGCCACTTAAAAGCCCAACTAACATGTCAGATAAGATAAGCAAGGGGAACGAAAATTATACGAAGAACATTTTTCTCTTTTCTCTTATAAATATATGACATCTTGATGTTTGAAATCTCTCGATTGAGATTGACATTTATTACGAATGAAATTTGAACGAAGAGTAATAAATTAGAGAAAGAATATGTGTTTTTTTTTATTTCTTAGAAAGAAATGTTTCGTTTACAGAACTTTCTTTGTAGATGGATTGAAAAAGAAAGGTAAATAAAAATTATCTTTAATACACTTGAATACAAAACAGAATCTTTACCATTTAATATTTTCTAGATAATTTTTTCAAGCTATTTGTAGAAAATTCGTAATAAATAGTGGATTAAAATATAAAGAAATTGTATAAAATTTGAATTCTAAAATATCTGGTTTACAAAAATGAAGAGATATAAATTTAAATTTTATTTTTAAAATATTTATAATTCATAGATCAAACAAATTATATTTTCATGTGTTAAAATCATTTGAAAATTTTCTATTAAATAAATAGAATTTTTATTGTAGAAGCTGATTCTATTCTTCTTGTTCAATAAAGTGATTCTAAAAAGAGAGCATCTTTTCTTCAAAATTCTATATTAATTTGACTGTAAAACATTTAGATCTATTTTAATTTTTGAACAAATAAAGACAATTTAACAACTGTTGTCCTACAAATAATTATTCAGTTGGCCTTTTTATTACATTTTTTTACAAATTCACATGAAAAAACAAATGGTTTATCTGTTTTATCAGAAAATACCAACCAATAAATCAATTAAATAAATTATCAGGAAATAATCAAAAAAACAATATCCAAAACTGTTTCGTTGTTCTTAGAAAAGGAAGAATTTGAATAGAAAAATTAAATCGCTCAACAGTTTTAAAGATAGAAATTCAAATAATTTGAATAAAAGACAATATTAAAAAAGACAAATTAAAAATAGAAAAAAAAACTAGGAAGATTCGCCGAATAAAAAAATATAAAAGAAAATAATTTTACTGATATTCTTTTTAGTAATAATCACTTCTCTGAATTAATTCCGTCGAAAAACTGTAATATTTAGATGTTTTGTAATTTTGAAATAAATGAATTATGACATGATAATGCTGTTTTTTCAACAATACTTATTTGTGTTTAAAAATCTATATGGAACATCACAGACCATCTTTCAATAATCAGAAAGATATATGAAATAAATATCATAAGAGAATGATCAAATAAATATTAAATTGTACTTTTTAGATTATTGTTAAATTTTATTTACTAGAAAAGAATGAATTTATAACAGAGATTTTTAAGATAAGATAAAATCATAACTCTTTGATAATCGATTTACAATGGAAATCGTCTTATCAAAAATAAAACATACAGGATTGTAAAATAGCAATAAAACAAAAAGAAATTATTCAATAAATTGAAAAATATAAGGAAAAAATACTTCTACTGAAATACTTGACTTGATATACAAAATTCGATTTTATAAAAATTTCTTCTCTTTTTAAATATTTCTCTTCCATGAAAAACTTACATGTTTTTAAATAAAAAATGTTTTATGTTTAATTTTATTATATTTACTTGGAATTTATTTATAATAAAAATTCTATGACAAGGAACTTATTCAATGTATTAATTCTTGTAAAATAGCATGTTTTTGTTCAAAATTTCTCAACTGAAATACCTACAATATTTAGATATCTTGTAATCTTAAAGTAAACTAAGACATGGTAACAACTTTTCAACAATACCACTTTTTATTTTTACAAATTAATATAAAGCATCAGTCCATTTTTGAAATAAAAATCATCAGACAGATTAAAACAAAATGAATTTTTATTAATTTCATTAAAATTATTTCCTAATTTTTTAGGAGTAGGAAATCGAAAATTTCAACAATCAATTCAAAATGGAAATCGGTCGACATTCATGAATGTAAAACAGCAACGAAATAAAAAAACAAGGAAGATATTGTTTAAATGTTACAATAAAGTAATACTACTGAAATAATTGCATTGAAATTCAAAACTTGACTTTGTCAAGTCGTTATTCTTTTATCTCTATTTTCCTTCCATGCAAATAAAATGTTTTTTAAACTGTTAAATACTAGTTCTTTGTTTTAAAATATTCAGATAAAAAAATTAAATTCAAATTTAATTGCATATAGAAATATGCAATTAAAGTTTTATAAATCAGAAGATTTATAAAAACTTTTACATTTTGGAAATGTTTTATACATTTCCTTGAAAGGAAAAAAACATGTATGATACAAAAAACTATATACATAATGAAACCTGACCAGTGAATAAATAAATACTATATTAAATAAATAATATTTTATTTGAATCTCTTACAACATTGTTCAGTTTGTTTTCCTTTAATTGACAAGAAGATGAATTTAAATAGAGAACTGCAGCTCTGAACGGCTTAGAAAAAAATATTTCAAATAACAAACATACTGGCATGTAAAATAGAAACGAAATGTAAACCCATAAAAATTTAAAACAATTAAATATATAACGAAATATAAAACGAATTACGGAAAAATAATTGACTTGAAATTCAATTCTTGTTTGTGTCTGTATTTTTCTTCCATACAAAACAAACTGTACACTTTTTTAAATATAATATATTTAAAAATGGATATAAGTATATTTTTGAAAACTAAATGGAAATAAAACTTTTTAATTCGATAGTAGTATTCAAAAATGAACTGGGAATAAAAGAATTAAATAAATTGAATTAGGAAGACATTTGAATTAGAATTGTGTGATAAAGAATTATTATTCATAATTAGTTTATAAATTTTTTCAACTATAAATTTCAAATTTTCAAAAAAAAATTCTGTGTTTCGGTTTCAAGAAACTGACCCATTTCTCATGATTTTTCAACTTCATACAGAAAAAACATGAAATTTGAGATCCGACGATGACAATTTCCATGCAGAGAAAGTGTTTTTGCATTAGAAATGCTCATTTAAGATACATAAAGAAAATCATAGAATAGAAAATCAGTAATATTTTTTTAATCTAATTATACAAGAAGAAAGAAAGATCTTTAAATACTTATAAATTAATTATTTTCCAAACGATTTTAAAAAAGATATAAATCACTGTCAATGTAGTTTAATTTTCTGTTCAAATTTTACCAAAAAGGTCTTAATGATTTTTGATAATTAAAAAAAGATTTTATAAAAAACTTACTTTATTCTGTGACACCCAAGAAGAAGAAAATTAAAATCTGTAAACAGAAACAACAATATTAACTTCTTCAATGCTCAAATTGTGACAAATGGTTTCAGACACACAAATATGTCAGGAACTTTTAATAAAAACACTGCATGTGATTACTGAATAAATTATTTTTATAATTATAGTTTACAGTTCAATTTTAATCTTTTCTAATATTTTTTGGAACGTTTGAAGATATCCTCAATCAGAGAGATTTGTCTGATAAAAAATATACTGATAATATTTTAATGAACATAAATCAAAAAACAATCTTTCTGTTATTCTTTATGAAAAAAAGATAATTAATAACTGAACAAAACCTAACGTTCTTTTTTAAATGGACAAATATTTTTTTTAATTTTAATAAACAAATTTCTAGTTTTTCTGGTATCAGAAGAAATACCGATTTCACTGCTTAGAACTTTCAATAAATTTGATGGTTACTTCTTAGATACAAAGTTTTTCGGCTAAAAATAGTAAAAATTATGAATTTTCCATTAAGAATCGGTTATTTGGACAATTGGTAAACATTTTAAAAAGAAATCCATTTTCTTCAAAATATAATGGAGTAGTTTTCCAAGGCCCCCAATGGGGACGCCTCCTGGCGGAGTTCCAGGTCGACCGTAAAAGGAACTTATCCCAAGATTATAGAATGAATACTGAGAACGAATATCAGACGAAAACAAACTGTCAAAAAAAACCCTCATTGTTAGTAGGATGTACTTACAGAAATTTGGACAAGAAACTGAAAATCCAAATACAAGTCGTTCTCCAACAATCAAATTTAATTATGATAAATAAGATCCGATTTGAAATTTAACGATTTCTTTAATAAAAATTTGAATAATATTTTCGGACCAAAAATTTAGGTTAGAAAACAATAGAATTCTTAAAAAAAAGTCATTAATCGATATTTTGGAGTAAATATTTTTTAAAAAAAAATTCAATTAGTTCTCGAGAAAGTTTTTTTATTTAATTAAAAAATGAAAGAATTTAATTAAAATATCATTCACGTTTTTTAAAAAAGGCAAAAGGCCCACATTGATGTCTTAAAATAATTTTGTATTTTATTTTTGTTTAATAAAAATATTATTTTTTACACAAATAGTTGAAACGAAATAAATTTATTAATATTTCTAAAAAACATTTTATAAATATAAAATGGATGGATTTTAGGTTCACAATTAGAAATTCATATATTTAATGAATATATATATGAAACTGTTTTAAAATTTCGATGGTTTAACCATATTTTATGAGTTTCCCCACAAATAAAGTTGATGGTTTTGAAAAATCAGAAATTTTTTCAAGTTTTATTCTTGAAGCTCATGTCAATTTTAGAGCCGAAAATAAATTTCAAATGATAATTTTTAAAAATAGTAAACGTGTTTGTTTTATTTTATCAAATTTATTTAATTTTAGTTTCAAACAAAAATAAATAATTTTCATACAAAAAATGTTCGTCGCAAAAGGAGCGTATATTGAAAAAAATCGAAAATATAAACAATTTTAGGACGAACTGAAAATTCAATTGTAATATCTTTTCTGACAATATTCCAGCATTAAACTTTTTTTAGATAATGATGTTCGGTTTTAGAAAATTTAAATTTTTCGTCAAAATTTACATAATAGCTCGTGATAATTTTTGGACTAAAATTCAAAATGATTGATTTTTTTACGGTAAATAGAAGAAGAAAAGAGATAACGAGAAAAGATGAAAGAAGAAAATTAATTTCGATTTTAGAGCGAATAGAAAATTTGTTGAGGATTTCAAATCAATATAAAATTCATTTCTTATCTCGAAATTATTTCATTTAATTGTTTTTTTAATAATATCTAATGATCAAGTATCACCGTTTGTAATAAGATTGATTTAAATTTCAAAAAAAATTGAATGCAACAATGTACGGGACTTTCAGTGAAAATTCAAAATTAAAAAAACATTCTCAGGCAATAACATTCATTTTTTAAATAAATAAATATATTTTTCTTGAATTGTTTTACATTACACGTTTTAAAAAATTATTATAAGATTTTGTATATTGTAAAAACTGACTATGAAAATTAGAAAACGATTAGAGAATCAAATAATGAAGATAAACAATCATCTGTGATTCTTCGAACGAGTCACAAACATGCGTCGAGACACCTAAAGAGAAACTGTACGGAAGACAACACCGAAATGTTAATTAACATTTGATCGTCACTGTTGTAACAGTACAAAAATCGTTCTTTCTCACTTTCTTTCCCCATCGACATCCATTTATATGGAATTTATATACAAAATGTATAAATTCCGTATCAGAGATTCAACTGTTTTCCCGACAATAGTGGCGGTGGTGGGCGGATGGGGGCGACAAGTCAATGTTACGAGAATGGAGAGTGTGGGCGAGGGTGTATCGAAAGGGGTCTCCAGAGAGCAACGTTCGACAAACCAACTCGTAGTACCTATGTAGTAAGAGTGGGATTGGCTTTTTTATTATCGGTGTAGTGGTCGAGACGTTATATGGTTTTATACGGTCTTTGCTGAATATCTACACACACACACACACTGAAAAAAAGCATTGTAATACACATTCTGTCTTTCATAGATACAAGCAATATATATATATATATATATATATATATACATTTATTTATAAAAACGATATGAACTTGCTCTCTCCAATAATTTCAATACTTTTCTCATATAAAACGTACAGGAAGTGTGTTGTTATTTTGTTTATACGATGAATCAGATTATAGGAGGTTATGAATTATATAATATAGTACATAAACTCACATATAATAATATAATTCTCCAATCTTTAGATACCAACTAATGAAAAATAATATTTTTTATTGTAGTGAAACTTGTATTATAAATAAAATTTTTCTGAACAAGAATATTATTTAAATGTCTATTTTTCAGGAAAACATTTTTTTACTAGTGTGTAAAAATATGATTTTTCAGACGAATGATGTCTCATGACTGATGCTCTAAGAGTTGAGAATATATATATATATATATATGTATATATGTATATATATATGAGTGTGTGTGTGACGAACGTATGTTGGGTGTTGTAAAGAGATAAGAGAATAAAAATAATAGCATGGAGCCGAAAACAAACTCCAGTTGGAGACACAACAATCAGAAGATTGAAGAGTTTGAAATGGAAATGAGCGGGACATATTGCGAGAAGAGAAGAAGACAATCTCGATGGCGAAGAGAAATATTATTGAGAATTTAGTTAAGAAGTTCCGAAGATCCAGAAAATGTCCAATAGACAGATGGGATTCGGATGACATTAGAAAATTTATTGGAAATTTGTGAGGAGGTGTACTGAATCGATTGAAACTGGAATGTTGTGATTTAAATAAATTCTTATATGTCTGATTTATATCGTTTCTTTGTTATTACAATAGTATTTTTACTATCTTAATATATATATATATATATATATATATATATATATATATATGGATATCGATGAATAGAGTGAGAGAAATATATTCTACTCTTAGAACACTAATTATAAAAAATTAATATAAAATTTTACGTTCACTTCCTGTATTTTTTTCTTTTTGATGTCTTGAATTGTTTGGAACCCTTCAAATAACTGCGCATATGATATAGTAACATAGATATTTCCTTATTTTAATTTCAAATACTATGGAAGATATTTATGGTAATATTTAAGTATCTAAGTATTTCCTAAATGCTTAGTGTGTAAATTTTGATAAAAGGAATCAAGATTTTTCACAATGAATTCGTTTCATCGCAAGTGAATAATCTTTTCATCACACAAAAACACATTTCTAGTCGACTAATAGTAATAATCGCTGTTGACATCAATGAAGAATTTATTGTTCATTTTTAATCACAATATGATGTGTTTTTTGCGGTGAAAAAAAATTTACAATTCAAATGATGAGATTTTATTTGACAAGACCTTATATGTGTGCACATCTTAAGTAATTAGTGCTCAATAAAATTAAATATGAGCTAATTGGAAATATAAATCCAAAAAAATATACGTTTAAGAATCATTATTTTCGAAAGCTTTAATGGCAATTTTAGATAAGCACTGAGAATATGAAAATTTAATGTAATTAAAAATGATATCAGAATATATATTATATATTATATATATTTTCCTTATTAGTTTATAAATTAAAAAAAAACTAACAAAAATCAGCCAAACAAGTCATGAACAACAGAATATATATAATGAATAAGAAATATCGATTAGTAGAAAAATAATTGCGGTTTATGACCTTCAAATGTATAATAAAAACCGCAATTATTTTCCTACCGACCAAGATAAGAAATAAGATAATGAGTAAAATAGATAAGAAATAAATCATTAATGGGCTCGGACATATTAAGAAAGAGAACATTGAATATTCTTTCATTATAGAATAAATGAATTACTATTGGATAACTTGAACTGAAAATGTTCATAGTTATACATAGAATTTGTGACTGAAGATCTTCAGTCACAAATTCATAAATGGAACAGATTTTTAAAGACGAATAAATTAAAAAGATCAGAATGCCATGTGAATTAAAAGAAAATATTTGTAAATTATTCAATTAAAAAAATTCTTTAAAAAAAATATAAAAATTCTATTTCTATTCTATATTATCAAAAAAATATCACTATTAAATATGCCATAATTTTTCTATATTTGGAATCATTTCAAGTCATTGTTGAATGATTTTGAGAACTATATTATCTTTTTTTAAAAATTATATTTGTATAATCACCCGAATCATTAATTAACAAAAATCCAAAGTCAATATCTTTTCAATTCAATATGAAAAATTAAATTTCTTCTTCACTTTTATAAAATTTTTGATGTTTCAAAAATCATTTAAACTGTTTAAACTTTGTATCCAACGTGAATTCCATTTTTTCAATTATTAAAAATTAAATCAACGTTTGTTCAATAATTACATGGAATTTGAAGATAAATCATTTGTACATTGAACTTAAAATGATTTTCATTATTATAATCCAGCTATCAAGGAATTTTATCAACAATTAAAACAATTATATAAATAACTGTTTGTTAAGCCAAAAAAAAATGACAGAAGAAATTCATATATTCATAATGTTTAATTTTTAAAAATAAATCTGATGTCAGTTCTTGTAATGTTAAACCCGTACGAAATATAAAAAACAATTCGATATTATTTTCTAAAAATATTTTTAAATTACACAAATGTGAAGAAATAATAATTCAATATACTGCTTTGAGAAGATTACAAAATAAAGAATAAAATTCATTATGATTTTGTTTATACAACAACATATTTTTCAATTATCTAGAGACAATAACGATTCAGTTCTTTTAAATAAATCTTTTTAATGAAATTCCAAAGAGAATTAAAATACATAAATATATTTGTCTATATATAAATAGACTTTAGAAGACCCCAAACTTTAAGAATTTTCCTAGCGAGCAAGATATGACACATCAAAAGCAAGACTGCCAAGAATACATGTTAAAAGGTCTGGATAAAAGGGATCTAATCCCGAGGCTCGACAACTCACCACCAGAGTACAGAGAAGTTACGTCAAGATCAGACAAAAACTCAAAACTGTCAAAAAAATCCCAACTTTAAATGTAGAAAATGTTGAAAAACACTACAAAAAATCAATACAAAAGGAACAACACACGAAATCAGAAAAAAATACAATAAACGATAATGATATTAATCCCAATCGAATATAATCCGAAGTAGAAAAGAAAATGTCTAAATAAAAAATACAAATTCAAAGAAAAATGAACATTTTTGACAAAATTTCTTATACAAAATTTGAAACTAGTTCAGTTAAAAATATTTGACCACCATTTTAAATGTGCAAGGAGTTAAATCTAGATTTTAATTCAGAAGAAAAATTCAATAAATTTTCTTGAGTAATGAATGGGTTTTTATTACATAACTAATAATCCAAAACATGAACGTGCAAATGGCGAATATTTTCATAAATTTAAAACTGGAATTTGTGCAAGAACGGTTTTTAAAAATATTTTCTTTTCAGTTCTGAGAATAATTCATATTTAACAAATTCAGGTTAACATTCTTCTTCAACATTATATTTATTAATTAATTGTAGTTCTCATATTTCATTTTTAATTTATCTCTAAATGTTCAATCGACTAAACCTCTACATATTTCTCTATACATTTTTATGCGATTAATGATTTGTAGATTTTGAAATATAATTAAAGGAAAATGTCAAAAAATCTAAATCCCAGTCAGAATCTTAATTATATTTATAGTCAAAACGCCTTACTGGATTCATAGTAAAAACTAGAAGAGCTTTCGGAAGAAATAAACATTTCTTAAAGATTTAATCTATCTTAACAACATTATTCTCTCTTCATTTCTTGAAAAGTTTTAGCACAGTGACATTAAAACATGAAATATAAAAATATATGTTTGTTAATGTTCAGGAAAACAACAATTTGTCTTATATGAAATAGAATCAATATTGTGAATTCGAAATGCCAAGAGTTCTAGCTGAGTTATAAAAATAGTTTTTTTTTTTATTATTATTTTAAAACATTTTTAAGACAAACTACTTTTCTCCTTTTTCTTATAAATTAGTTTAAGGAACAGGCATAATTTTTTACTGCACTGAAAGAATGATTTTATTTATTAAGACCGACAGTTTTTATAAAATGATTTTTATTTATTAGTTTAAAAATTTAATATGAAACCTAAATCATTCAAAATAAAATGTTGGTCAACTACTTCCGATTCAGATTTTCTATTTTTATTATTAATTTATCTGATATATTCACATTTCACAAGGAAACAAGACCTCGCACAAATTAATTAGAAAGACTCAATATAAGTTATTTAATAAAAAATAGATATGAAGAGATAATAATCCAGAGTAAACCGAGTGTTCAAAAATTTAACACCACCAAAATATAGAAATATTGTCAAATAAAATTAATTATTGTTTGTTGGTAAAAAATAGATCAAAAATACAATAAGATTATTGTTCGAAAGCTTCACTGTACTCTCTCATACATTCTTTTGAATTAATTTTATTTCGATAATAGGACAAACGAAGAATTTTAATATAGAGAAACATTGTTAATATTTCGGAGAAAAATAACAGAAATAAGTTAATAACGAATTAAAAAAATGTCAAGTGAATAAAAAAAAGTGAGAGAAAATTCAAAAGATCGAAGAATAATATCTCCCAAAAGATTTCTTGAAATGTTATTCGCTTAAAGTGCTGTCCCTTTTATTTTAATTCTTCAGGGAATGGATCCCAAATTTCGACGACATACAACAGGAAAACAAAGAAAACAGCCAATATCAGAAAAAAATATAAGACTGTCAAAAAAAAGATTAATTCTACTCTTTAGTCTGCGAGTACTATTCTTTATCACTTTTATAGAGACCTGATTGTCTATTTTATTCATTCTTCAGATTTTTCAAAAAAAAAAAATATTAGAAAGTATTGTGCAATTAGCTGTTTTTCCATTTGATGACTGTAAAACAAGGGCATATTTTTTTTGCACATAGAGCTTTTGAATCGAGTACTGAATTTTTCAGAAAACATTAAAAAAAATCAATCGATGAAGGAAGTAAGTGGTTCTGTATCAAACACCTGACATGTACATTCATTACAACGAAGCAGTGTAATGAATCTAGAAGGTCGACAAATGAACATCTAACTTGTGGAGAAGCAAACTTGAATAAATAATCACTTGATAATCAGATGATTGGATTTTTTGCTCATTTCCCTGTTTGAACGAACATTATGATATTTTTTTAGGCTAAAATACAGTCAATTATTTTCAGAAACAATCAAAAATCATTAAAAAAAGATAAACATTTGAAGACTTGTTAAAATCAGAAACAAAAGAAATATTATACACATTCAACTGTCATATTTGATTGCATATATAGTAGTTGTAATTGTTTTTTTCATTTAAATGGTCTCATTTCAGCCAGAATAATATCAATATGTCACGACCTAGTCGCTCTCAACAGAGTAGTCACATATATCCTCACTAGGGTTCTTTTAAAGGATGAATTAAACTTTTACCAATCATTTGGTTTATTGTTATTTTTTGTTTGTTTGAGAAAGAGGAACGTTCCTCTCATTCTATTTGGTTATGTGGAAGATCAAGTTGATTTATGAAGAAAAAAATAACAAATTTGTTTCAATTTTCCATGCTTTTGGCGAATTTGAAGTCAAATAATTGTACTCCCAACTTGATAAGTTTAAGAATGAACCAGTAAAAAAAATTAAAATCATTATATTTTTTTTTGCTTAAAGAACCCATTATAATAAATAGGACTTTATAAATTGTTAGTCAAATAAACAGGAAAAACATATTTACATTTTTCTATAAAGAGAAAACAGTATTTTTTTTCAAAAATACCTTGACAAGTAAATATGGATTTAATTTCAAGTAAATAAACAGGATATATTTGATTTTTTTTTTAGAAAAATGTTATCTGTTTTTCTCACTTTTTGATGAGACTGTTGTTGATAGAAACTATCAGATTTTTTTTTTCTTTTCACTACTAAATAAAGCAGAGTTTGCTTAATGGAAGAGAAAAACAGAACAGTGAATGTAGTAAGGATTTGTCAAATATTTTTTTGCTTTATTTATAAAAATATGATCGAAAAATATTCATATTTTTTGGATTTTTAGCACATAAACCTTTAAAGCACTGTTACAAGTACTAGAAAACTACAGATATTAGTTTTAATACAGATACACTTACAGATATTAATTTTTTTCTTAATCAAGGTGTTAGAATTAACTCAATCATACAATCAATGTTTCAATTAAAATTCACATGGAGTTTCGTTGTATAGTACAATAAATATATCACAATTAATTGAAATTCAAGAGAAAGGCTTGTTTTTAGAAAGTAACTCAACAAAAATGTTACAAATTTAAATGGTTTCTGGCTTTTGTTAGTGTCATTGTTCAAATACTAAACGTGGGAGGGAACGCTGTGGTTCAAATATAAAAAATGTTTCAACATATAAAATGGACATTATGGAACAAGTGTTCTCTATAAAATAAATAAAAAACTTTCCAAAACTCCGGGATTTCAGAAAACGAGTAATAATAAACATAATATTTTTTTCTTAAAAATGATATCAAAAAAGTTATTCACACCGTGTGACTCCGCCAAGAATAAGAAGACCCTTTCTTATACGAAGTGTGTGTCAAACATGTACGTTGAAGAGGGGCCGATCCTTTCGATGTGTGTGTGGTTTCGTCGTCGGCGTGAAATGAAACCGTTCCCGGGTGACAGATATAAAACATGAAATGAAATGAAAGTGTTCCGCGTGCAGTCAAGCAACTAGAGCACAAGCCACTGTTCGTCGAATCACTGGAGGATGTCAAGAATGACATTATGTGCAGCCGGTTCGCTCTTAGCGGAAACGCACGATGACAAAAATATGACAGGACTGTGGGGGGTCACTAAACTCGTCTAATAACTTCTTCACGTCAAATTTAGTCCGCAGAAACAATATTTATTATGATTTATGGCTTCGAGTTCACTTCACACACGATTAATGTTTGTCCTGTTTAATGGTTTCTTGTCCAAGAGAACAATTGTGTTATTTATAATTGAATAACAGGATTTTATTCATTTTTAACAGATGATCAATCATTTATTTGAGTACAATTAAAAATCATATCAAACTGTAAACAAACTCAAAAGAACATTTAATAGAAATTACTGATTATCAATCAAGATATGTAATTGAAAACTCATGGAATTGAAAAATAGATTTGGAGAAAGAAAAAATGAAAGATCTATATATTTTCTTCAGAGAAGATATTAAAATGTTTCTGAAACGTTTAAACAGAAAACTCATATAACGTTTCTCAATCAAAAATTGAAGAAAAAATGATTTACTCGAAAACAGTTCTTAAATATGTAAGTTGAGGATTTATGTTTTTGAAAGTAGATTTTAAAAAATTGAAGAAAAAATCTGTTTTTATCGTTCTACTGATCAGTATGCAAAAATAGAAATATTTTCTAAAAAACTCATAATTTGAGGAATAATTCATATTTATATCATATAGAAAAGGTTAAATCTTTGACAATAAGTACCTCTAGTAAGTAAGTGGCCCTCTGAGGATGAAATATAATCGCTCTCAAAAAAGATAAGCAACAATTCCAAAGACCATTATTGAATATCAAAAGAATGATTATTTATAAGAATAAATAAATAAAAAACTATACAAATTATAAGACAAATGGATGAAGATGATCAGGAAAATCCAAAATGTTTGCAAATAGGAATATTCAAAAAAGAAACTCTGCAAGTCATTCGAATATTACCACAGTTCTTCTGATATGCATTTTTTAAATAATGTATGAAGATTAGAAAATGGTTTTATTACATATAATTAAATAAAAGGAAAATGAGATGAATGTGGTAACAACAGGAATGTTACAAGACATACATACGGAAATAAACAAGAATCACTCACAAGGCAAAAATATTCAAAAAACAATAGTAAATCATGTTTAATAAATAAACACAGAAATAAACAAATCCTTTATATAAAAATGTGGATTGATTTCTAAATCTTGAATGTTTTTCTTCTAAGATTTTTTTGTAAGATTTTTTTTTGTGTTCATGGCTGTAATTAATTTAATACCATTTTTTCGATCGAAATTTAACAACTGTTTTATTACAAAAGAATATGCCAATTATCCCTTTTTTGAATTTTATGACAGATTTATCACCTTCAGGAACATGAATGTAAAAAATCATTAAATATGTTAAGTCAAAGAATGGTAGTATATTTTTGTATAATTTGTGAAATAAGAAAATGATTTTTATTCACATTCATTTCAAGAATTTAAGATTTTCAGACTGAAACAAAGATGTTCAGCGAATCGGATATATTTTCACCAAGTATGAAATTTAAAAAAATAAATAATAAATAGAAAAGAATATTTCGGAAAATCATTGAGTTTGAATAATTAAGTTTTTTCAAATCTTCCAAAACCTTTCTTTATAACTTTTCTTCAAAAATCAATATTCTATAATAAACTAATTACCCTTCCACGTGGCACATTTTTTAAATTTGAGATTTTTTTAAATTACTATTTCATTTACAGTCCTTTTTTATTTGTCTTGTAAGCAAAGTTGTTTGTTGGAAAAATGTTTTGATAAAAAAGTAGATATTTTTTTAATTTAAGAAATCTTTAAAAATGTTTTTCTTATCAAAGAGCAAAGAATAAAAGACAAATTCTTAAGTATTTTTTTTTTTGATTGAAGCTAAACTAACAATAAAAACACAATAAAACATAAACAACACAATAAAAACAATAGTAGAGGTCAAAAACAATATTGTATTAACAAATGAGTTCATTTCTAATTTTTAAAAGTAGTATAATTCAGATTTAAGCGGTTTTCCACTCGAAAAGAAACATTTCTTTGAAAAACTAATAAAATATTTCATATTTCAGAAATTTTCCCTCCATAATTTATCAAAAAAAAAATCAAAAACAGTTACAATAACATGATTAACAAGATAGAGTAAAAGAAAAGAATAGAAAACGAAGAAAGAACAGAATTGTCTTTAAGAAAATACAATAAAACCTGTAACAATTTCCAGTTTCAATGTATTTTATTTTCTATGAATTAATCACGTTTCAGTTCAAAATAAAAAAATGCGAGACAGATAAAATCAAAGCAGAGAACAGAAAATTATATAAAAACTAGTTTTAGTTCAAATAAAAAAATTGAAAGGTGACGTATTCAAAAAGTTGTGATCCACTTTTTTGTAAAAATTGTTTTATTGTAAATGATTGTCTTTGAAGAAAATGGAATTTCATTCACGATCTCGACACAAATCTTTATCTATGATTATAATTAATTACGGTCACCATGATATACAAAACAGATCACACGTTTCTCCCCACTGCTGAATCTTGTTTTTCTCTGATTCTAGTCTTATTCTTGACAGAATTAAAAAATAGAATCGGAAAAAAGAAAATAGTAATAACAATAAAAAGTTTCAATCGTCTTAATTCAATGAATGTGTATATAGGGTGTTAGTCTGCCATTTTTCACAATTTTTAATTTTTATCGCATGAACATCCGTTGCGGAATTATAAAAAAAAATTTAGTGGAACAACTGTAAGTTGATCAAACAATAGTTTCAATGAGAAGGAAAAAATTCAGAAGCTTGAAAAAATTCAGTACTGTATGAAATCTCAAAAAGTAGTATTTACTTATCGATTTAATACATAAATGTCGCTGGTTACCAGGCTTGTTAGGAGGGTTTTTTTATGGAAAAATCCGAACCGGCGACCGAAAATAGATCAAAACGTTTTACATACAAGTAAGGTTCCATCGATGCACTCATTCAATGATACTACTAAATTAGAACAATAAGAATTGAACAAGAGTTTTGAAAAGATAAAGATGCTGAAGAGAAATCCTTCGAAGGAAATAAAGAATGATCACAGATGATGTAATACTTCTCCGTTGCTTAATATTCTTCTCGCTTTCCTCAGCATTGATTCTGTCACAGTAACCGAGTCGAAGAGAACAGAAAATATATTTGCTATCAAATAAATATATGAATTGTTCTTCAAATTATAGAAAATACAAAAAACACGACAATTCTGCAATTATTTTGTGTTACCGCTCTGTCGTTTTTTATTACTTTTTCACTTTGCTTTTAATAAATTAACTGATGTTCAGAAACAAGGTTTTTTATATGTTTTCCAGAGAATCTAATATTTAATACAAAGATTTATTAAATATTTATATAAAGATTTATTTCCTTCTACAATTTTTAACAATTTGTATATGCAGGATGATAATACGTAAAAAAAGATTTAAGAAATAAGTCCGGTAAAAAGAAAACGAGCTGTAAAAAGTAGATAACGTCGTTAAGATCTTCATAGTTGTATAATTAATAATTAAAATTAATTAATATAATATTATTCATTAAAATAAAAGTTTAATTTTAAGTATTGACTAATAAAAATTTTTCCTCATACAATAATTCTTGATTCAATAATATTTTAAATTTGAATTACTTAAAAAAATATATTTTCCAGATAAAGTCAAGCTTTCTTTCGAGCAGTTGACAAAATGTCAAAACAAGAGGAAAATGACGATTAAAAAACAACGAAAGCTCTACAACAAACAATCTTTGAAAAACAAAATCTAATGAGCTATTATTTAATTTTTCTATTTTTTATTCCGGTTTTACTTTCAGTGATTCATAGAATATGACGCTTTATTTTTTCATGTTATAACATTTTTATTCCAGCCCAAAAATACATATTTATTTTTTTTAAACGCGATTTGGTTTTCTGTTTTAATCTAAATTTATAAATTGATAAGATAGATACTTTCTCGAAATCATATTGAATTTTGAGAAGAAAGTTATGTATTTAAATATTTCCGTTATATTTGGGCAAACATTTGGAAGAATCGATTAATCAAAGAAAAAAAATCAAATTAAAATTTATGTAAAAGTTGAAACCCCAACCGTGAAAAAAGGAAGACGTTGTTATAATTTCTTTGAAGAAGTTTCTATCATTTTAATATATCAGAAAGAAACATTAATAAAATGATAACAAATGAAATATTTAAGAATATATTTGTTTTTCTGAATAATAAACTAGTGATTTAACAACCGATTATTGACATTTTCGTCACAATTAGTGATTTTCCATTGACCCAAGTGCCAATTCCTGTGAAACTCTTAAATTTCATTTACAGTATCACTAACTGGAAATAAAATATCAGACAAAAGTACTTAAAATTCAGGAAATATCTGTAGTAGAAAGAGACGAGATATTCAAAAATATAAACTTGAATGAAGAAATTAAATTTTGTTTTCGATTATTCTGACTAAAATTTATCACAGACAGTGTACGATTTCAATGTAAAATATTTTGGTTTCAGTTCTAGTTTAACATGAAAAAAATAATTATGAAGAAATATAATACACAAAAATTATTTAGAGAATAATTTTGCATTTTTTGGATAAATTAAAATCTCAGACGTATTAAAAGAAAAAACAATCTACAGAAGAATACATTCGCATGTTGTATTATTTTTGAATTTAATTCAAATAAAATCTGAGAATAACTGAGAAAATGGACAAGAATTCTTGTCTGAAAGGGAAGAATATCGTTCAGACAGTATATTCGATTAAGTTGAATATATATTTCATTAGAAGATATGAAATCTGGACAAATTTTAGCACTGAATCTACTTGTTTAAACTGTTTTAGTCTTGAAGAACCAGTTGTTAATATTTTTTTATATTCCGTACAATAAAAAAGTGAAAAATATCACTGTTTAACATTTTATGATTCTTGGGAATTAAAATAAATCTATACACAATATTTTCTTTTTATTTAAATTTAAATTAGTGATTTAAATATGTAATGTAAAACACAATTAATTAAAAAAAAATTATTACTGAACAATATTTCAAAGAAAGTAAGTTGTAACAACAAATCACATTATAAGCAAGACAAGTCTGAATAATTGTGTACTAAAAACTGTCGTTAAATTTTGATCAAATACTCTTTTAGATCAATTGATCAATGTGACTCATGTTTCATAATTTTTTCATCTATTTATGAACGTGGAAAAGAGAAAATTTTAAAATGTTGAAAATTAAAAGAGGAAAAAAATCTGCTATAATAAAGATACTTTTTTATTTAAATTCGGATTTTAAATATTTCAGCACAAGAGGAGATTGCTGAGAAGGTTAAACGTTGATAGATTGATCGAATTTCAGCATTTAAAAAAACTTGGATACAATTTAAAGGTTCGATGTTTGGGTGCCACATGACCTGACCGAAAGGAAGAAAAAATTGACGAACGGTCAATTCTTCGCTTGGTTGATTAAAAACCGATCCGTTTCTGACATCTATTAGTGACAGGAGACGAGAAATGGAACCGGTACGATAATGCGGAACGGAAACGGACTTGGAGGGCAGAAGAATCAACGCGATCAGTCTATATCAAAGGCCGGTTTGCTTCCTAGTATGTTGTATGTATAGTTAAATTGCAAACGTGTGCTCTTTTATGAACAGCTCTCTCCATTGGTGGAACGATCAATTCCGATAAGTATTGTTAACAATTGGATAATTTGAAGTTAAGAAATTGAAGAAAAGCGTTCGGCTCTGACTAAAATTGACATCTCTTATTGCACTCACCATATTCTTACCGGATTTATTTTATCGAATTATGACTTGTTTCGGTCATTCCAAAAAAAAAACTAATAAGAGTTTGCATGTAATCCAAAAGTACTATTCTGAAGTTATTTAGTTCAAAATTATCAACAACAGTATTTAATTTCCTGAAAATATACAAAAATGTCAATACATTTCTGAATTCACATGTGGTTCTTTTTTCAAGAAAATCGAGACGATCACGATCTAAATGACCATATTTCTTCGTTCTTCGACAAGAAACCGATTCTTCTATGATAAACGTATAAGCTGCGAGAACAGTGTCGAAGATTAATACAAAATAATGTTAATTACTTGTTAATAAATGAATGAAATTACTTCAGTAAAATTATTTTTCTATCATAAAACCCATGAAAAATTATGCAGTAGTCATCGAATATAAATATGTCCTTGGATCAGTTTGTGAGTGTAGAGATATAAACAAAATCAAATTATTAAGGAATTCTTAACAGAATATCGAATAATGCGAATTCTACAACAGAACAGAACAGAATTCTCAATGCGAATCATTCTAGGAAAGGATGAGATCTGATTAATTTTATGTCGAAGCTGCTACTTAAATATTGCTATTTTTTTTTAAAAAAATATTAAATTGTTATAAACTGTCAAATAATCAGGAATCTTAAATTTTCAAAACGAAATGATTTCTCATTTACTTGTTTCTCAGTTTTACTTGTTTTTAATCGTTGCCCAGTTTGGTTCACTGGTTCCGGTAAGGAAGAAAAACGAACTAAATTTAAAATCGAAGATTGGAAGGTAACGAACAATCTTAGAGATTTTAAAACAAAACACGCAGCGTCTTCTGTGCGTAGGAGAATATAGAAATATCTCTTGAACTGAGTGATAAATTCAGCTGCAAACATAGGATGATTTATGAAGACATTTTTGATGTTGGAATTCCAGCAGTAGGGGAGATCAATATCGATAAAGAAGAAAAGACAAAGCGTTTATATGCTGAGGCTCTATAAGCGAATTCAATATATATGCAAGAAGATGTAATTTGAGAAGCGATATCCTCAAACTCGAATGAGAACACATTAACGACAGTCACATTTAGCGATGATTCCTATGAAGAGAGAGTGCCTGAGATTATTGATGTTAAAGAATTCTTAGATTTATCTAACACTTAGTAAAAGTGTTGGATCACCATGAGTTAAGACTGAGAAAGATATTGACCAATTTAGAAAGATATTGAAATAGATGTAGCAAACATATGTTGCATCTTCCTTAAAAGAACCACAAAATCTTAAAAAAGGAGTATCAAAAAAAGAAAATGACTGAGTACAATAAGGAAAATTGTACTCAGTAATCATTAAAACTTGGTCTGATGAAAAAAATTATCAAAACGATGGATCAGACGGAATAAGTTGTTTTTTTAATAAAATTAAATTACAATCAAATTACATTTGTATGTCTTCAATAAAGGCAATAAATAGAATTTTTACAAATAAGATACTAGAATGAAGAATACTTTACAAATTCGTTTGCATGTCATTCTTTTCCCGGACATTACAGTCACGTTTCAAAAACAATAAAAAGAATTGACAAGATTATAAAAGTGGTTATTAGTCTGCCGACAAAAGTATTGACACTGTAAAAAAACCACAAATTATCAACTTTCTCCACGAGAAGACGTTCATTAATTTATAAGCAATGAACTATTTTGGATTTGATTTGATTTTTTAATTTTTTTTGATTTGCATGTAATTCATTATTCCAAACTCGAGAGCTAACAAACAAAATTATCAGCAGACAATTCATTTTATAAAATAAAACATTTCTAAATCGACATTTGGATTTTTTTCAAGAAAATCAAGAGATACGATTTACGTTTTCCAATTTTAAAACGTTTTATATTTTAGTCACATTGTCAGATCATCCCACTAAGATATCAACCTCATGGAAAAGCAACAACACCAAGACAAGTACAGTCGAAATATGCTGCTGACAACTGCTAGACACCGAAGAAAGATTTCCAAAGATAAAATAGAAAAAATAGAAGAAAAGCAATAAAAAAAAATATGTTATGTTTAATACAACTTTATAAATGGAAAACTATAGTTTGAAAAAATATTTTAAGAAATATCAGGCTATAAATTATTTAATAAACATAAATGAAGAAAAAATCCAAGTATATATTTCATAATGGGCTATAAATTATAAAAAAATACTTAATTAGTTATAAAAAAAATATTATTCATTCTAAACATAAAGTTATGAACAGTTATTTTAAATAACAATAGAATTCTAAAACAAAACTAAATTAAAAATCAGTATTAATTAAAAATAGGGTTTAAAAATCAGTCAAAAAGAATTAATAAATTACAAATATAAACAGAAAAGCGAAAGCAACTGCACATTAGTCATTGAAACATTTATCTAATAGTATAAAGTTCTTTTTCTAAAGTGTACAATACTACAATAATCTTAATACAAAGAAATTCAAATAAATATTTAAATTCAGCATGAAAATCCTAATTTCAGTTATCAAGAAGTACTTTATTTGCTACTGAGTTTAAGAAATAAATTATGAAATATTTCAGATATGTATATGCATAAAATCGCGGCGAGTAGGTTAAGCACCCTCAAGAAAAGCCAACGTGTCTCAATCCTACAATTGTTGAGGCAAGGATATTTTTTATTGAAAGATTTTAAGGAGTGGAATACCACTGTTCATAGTTCATTATATGTTAGCAAAAAAAAAAAAAAAACTATGAAAAAGAAAAAGAATGCGCTGGTTATATGACAATACATCAAGTTCGTACCATCACTGTATCTCAAGCCGCTATTCAGGGAGCATGGCTTCTAAAAACTCCTTAAAGTTACAGACATGGCCGCTAGCGATTACCTTTTTTGATAATTTTAAAAAATATTTATGTGGATAGAGTTTTAATGAATGAAATGATCTGAAAACAGCGGTAAACACAAGAGATTATTTTCATAAGGGAGAATATACATTTCTTAATTAAAAGATGAAAAATATATAAAAGTTAAAGAGGGTTGTTATACAGAAAAATAGTGGAAAACTTGATTTATTTTTATTTTTCAAGTACGCCGAAAATATTTATCAGCACTACATCATAAATATAAAAAAAACAACGAAATAAAACGTGTCTTAAAAAATCAGTGTATAGTCATGAACTGGGGGTTCTAACTCATACAACAGTCAGTATATTACAAAAATATAGCAAGAAATTATCACCAGATCGTTTTAATAATCGGAAACACTATTGAAAACTCAACAATTATTAATCCTAGTTTCCAAAAAATTCAAACAAATATTTGAATTCAGCTTGAAATGCAATTAAGAAATCGTTTTTGTTAAATATATCAGGTATTTTCAATCGAAAACTAGAATGAAAATCTTAAAAAAATATTAATAAATCAATGTCTTGTTCAAACTTAAATTTTAAATAGTTCAATAAATGATGATTAATTTCATAACGGATTTCCACGAAGTTCTTTATTTAAAAATAAAGAAGTACGATTATTATGATCTAATCAAAATCATCATAAAAAATTAAATACACACAATACAATACTGAAACGAAATGAGAATAAGAATCAGAGACTTGCTCGAATTTCAAGATGTTTAAATCATTTTTAGGATTTCAAAAAGTTAACTGAATAAAATGTTCATTGTTGTAATAAAAAGAAGTTACAAACTTGAGTAGAATACAGAAACAAAATCAATGTTCGTCGAAGAATCGGTTTATAGGAATTGGTATAATTTTTTTGAAAATTAACAATGATCCTTAAACCCCACTCTATTTTCTAAAAAAAAGCATAAAACGTCGATTACAAGGAATGAATCAGAGATTTGTTTGCAGAATATGCTTGTTAAATGTTTAATAAGTAAATTTTCTTTTTTTAATATTTATTGATTTCAATTCAAACAAAACAAAAATCTAATGGAAAAGAGAAATGAGATCCGAAATCAATCGATTGATTTTTAATTATTCGATAGTATCTTTTCATTAAATCGTTTTATTTAACATAAACGTTCATAAAAATCAAAACAACAAAACAAAATACTTATATAGTTATTTAAATTTAAATCAAACAGCAAGAATTTAAATGATGAACTGGAACGAATTGGTGACAAACACTGGAGAGAATAGAAAAATGGATACTTGTGAGAGAATTGGTCCATAAATCGTTCAATATTTATATCCAGTTTTTGTTAAGAAATAAGCATAAAAAGTAGACACAAACTTGTTCGAATAACAGGATTTTTAAATGTTCAATAAATTGTTTAGTAAATTATTAAGTCAGAATAAAAATGCTTAATGAAAGCAATTTGCTTCAAACTGACTAATTGAATTTTTGTCAGCAAACAGTGGGTTAGAAAATCATTCATAGACAATTAAATACAACAAACAAAATAAGTGTTTTATCTGAAATTAAAATTTTAAAATTAGATAATCAATTTAATTAAGTTATTTACTGAACAAAAATAAAGAAAAACAATCAGCAAAAAAATCGTTCGATGTGTGACAAATTCTATGTCAAATATAATATGAAATGACAATACGAATCTAGATTTATTTTTAGATGAGCACTTGAATTGAATAAACAAACAATTCATGAATCTATTAAAAGAGAAATCATTCGATTCTTTTTATACAAAGAGGGGTTAGGAATAAATAATAAACTTATTTGATCCATGTTGAAATGCGGATAAAATACTAATAGAATTTAGATTGATATTTCATAAAATAGTATAAAAAATAAATTGCAACTGAATTAAAATGACATAAAATTAAATAGATTATTGAAAGCGAAATGAGAATAAAAATTAGGATTTTCAAGTATATGATTAAATTCTTCAGTAGATATTAATATAAAATAAAATTTCTTCAATAAATATTTCAATATATATTCTTAAGAATTTGTCTTTCCTTAAGAATTTTAACCATTAATTTTGCCTTACTAGAAATCTTAATAAGTCAATTTAACCGATTGGTTTACTTATAAATTGTAAAAGTTGACAGACTAGTGATTTAGAATAATTAAAAAAAGAAAACTGACTAGATCTTAATTAACGTTGAATAATTCTAAACCGCTGAAGAAATCCTTACAATACATTTTAAGCATGAATTTGAATGAAATCGACGAAATGGTTCTCTTGACAGTCGCTTAATTCAATGCTTATAAGAAAAAGACTCAAAAAAATCAGTTGGTCAAAACTTTTTTTCAAAGAACAAGATGAACGATTATAATATTAAGTTTTGAACCAAATTTAAATTTATTTTAAAACATGATAAGTTATTGACTGTACTAGAATCAAAATGAAAGGCATTTTCAAAGTATTTTTTTTTATAAAAATTCGCCGATTTCACAATACACAAAGTTTGTTGATATAAGAGAATGTTTAAATTTCAATTTAACCACCCAGGAAATATTGATGTTAAAAACTGAAATATTAAATTTATTTCAAAGAAAACAATTACCACCACTTTATGTGTATAAAACTAATCAATTTAATTTTTTTTGATTTTTTTTTAAAAATATATTTGTATTATTTATACTTGGAGTAAAAGTAAATATCAATACTTTATACTAGATTTGGAAATAAAATTGTTTCGAAATGCATTAGTCGCTAATTTAATAGAAATATTATAAACTTTTTTAATCTACAAAAGACTATCATTAAAGAAAATCATTTTAAATAATTAATAAGCTGACACATCCAGATTGATGAAAGATATTTTAGACGATTTTTAGTATGGAATTACTACATTACAAGTTACTATGCAAATATCTCAAGTAAAATTTTGTGAAATTGTGATTTAATCAAAGGAGTACAAAAAATGGCAAGCAAAGAAACCAAAATATGTTTTTGAATTGAATTTGATCTTTCACAAAACAACAAAATGAAAGGACGAGTCGACATTTGGCTTTTCCGACATTACTGGAATGTCATCAAGTATACTATTTCCAGTGCTCCATACTTCCCTATCAAGGATTCGCTGCATCCGGTTCTCTATGAGAGACAAGATCTCACTCCCTGCGATACTTGCCGACAGGACGAGAAATACATAGACAACATGCTATCTAGTGATCCCTTACTCACAGGGGCTTCGAATCGCAGTCATCCACATGGACCATCTAGATCTCTCCTATGGTCGCTCCACATTGCGATCATTGTACTTTTCTGGCACTACGTTCCAGGGTGGGGAGTATGTTCGGGATTCTGAGAATCCCCGAATGGCTAGTATATCTAATACTGGTCGTTTTCCATCCCTGCACGGTCGGGTGCATTCTACCTGCATAAATAGGCACAATACCTGTATAAATTTTTTATACAGGCTGTTTGAACAGGCTGTAGAAGATTTTGCGACGAATCATATTTTAAAATTAGTTCTATAATTGTGAATCCACTTGGTAAAACACTTCACTCAATACTGGTTCATCAAATTTTTATTTAATTTTTAAGAAAGCAAATACTACATTTTTTAAACATGTGCACATTTTGTATTTCTATTTTTTTTGAGAGATTTATTGATTATTATTTATTATTAAATATCTTTTTTGAGATAGTTTTAAACAATAAAAAAAGTTTTCACATTAACTAGTAAGGTTTCAAAATAAGGTGTTGTTTCACAAACAAAGTAGTGTATATAAAAAATACCATTTTCCAAACATAGAGAAACAAGTATTGTAATATCGTCTGCTTGCATTCAAACCTTTGAGAAAAAGTTGAGTGATTATAAATTGTCTGCAGAAAGAACTTCAAATTTTCTTCTAGATTTACACAAAAATTTAATCAAAAAATGGAGAATCAAAGAAAAAATATCATTAAAGTGAAAATGAATAGTATTTTAGCTACAACCGTTACAGTTGTTTCAAAAAAATTAAAGTCTCATTCAGTTTTGACTTCTACTTGAATGATGATTATATGAAAATATGTAATAATTGCTGAAGAACTAAGTTTTGTTTATGATAATTGTCTGCTTTTTGTGTATATTATGCGTTATAATTACAAAATATACTTTTCTGAATTTGCATGAAAATATTTTAAATATTTATAAAAAAAAAAACACTTTCCAAAATCATACTTCAACAAGACTAACTGACTGAACCGAAAGAATTAAAATTTATTATATACTGTAAGGACGGTTCAATGACTAAATTATAGTATGAAAGATTCTAATCTTTCCATTATTATGTACGCATTCCAATCATATAAATTTAATCGATAATTACAGATGTTTTAAAACGGTTTTAAGTTTGTTAGCTGACTAAAATACTCAGAATTAAATGAGAAAAATATTAAACATGTTTTTTTTATCATGAACGTGAAACATCATTTCGATATCATTCTTTTCACTTATACAAAATAGAAAAATACAGAAGAATTCAAATCATTCGAATTTTTAAATGTAAAAAATTGTACTGTTAAATATTGTTGATAGAAGAAAATTCATTAAAAAAATATTTAAGATGAAGTAAGTGCTTTGTACAAAAATCTTTTCAAGTACGAAAAATAATCAACTTTTTCAAATCATAATTTTATTTTTCAAAAAAACTGATAAAAGTCTTAGTGAAGAAAAGTCAGAAAACACGAACAAATTTTTTTTTTAAATAAATTATTAAAGTTTTTAAATCAAAAACGTCACGATATTTTCGAATAAACAATAAGTATTTAATATTGAAATTAAAATAATAATAATTGGATGTAAAAAAATTTCTTTTCAGTTATGAATATTTTTCAATCATATTCACGGATACTATTTTAAAACAAGCCTATTCTTGTTCCATCATATTAACAAAAAGTACTGTAAAATATAATTGTATTTTTTTTTAAATATAGTAATATAAAAATTTGCATAAACTCTATACAAATATAGAATTTTAGCTGAAGAAAATTTGTTTGCTAAATTAATTCATGTGACTGAAAAGAATCGATAATTAAGTATCAAAATTTTTATAAGAAATAAAAATTAATCTAATATACTTGGACCAATTAACTGATTATGTACTATCAAAATTTTCATTCAATTTTAAAAATAACTTAGTAGATTTTGTTTAAAATGAATAATTTTATAAAAGTCTTCCGAATATTTCTCAAATCAATTAATATCAAATCTTTCAGAGAAAAAGTGTTACAATGCTTATAAAATATGAAATACTCTTCAGTCTGTGGAACTTGATGTAGGTAGGAATTATATAATCCTAAAAAATGTAAAATTATAATTTTTAATTTTTTTCCAATTGAAAGTCAAATATGTTTAAATAACTAACTAGACAAGATTTGATTACATAAATTTTGTTATTGTGTTAACAATGCTTAAAATATTAAATATTCTTCAGTGAATTTAAACTTGTTGATTTCAAAATTTTAAAAAAGTCTTTTAATCGAAAATATGTAGAAGATGAGTCAAATAAGAATTTTCTAGAACAATTAAAGCGTTAATGAATCATAGCAATATGATCAAGTTTTTAGTAACACTTGTTATGAATGTGATAAAAAAAATGATACAAGAAAAATATAGATTAAAAATATCTACATTACTATTCAACATTTATTACATTATACACCGTTTATGATGTGTTTATTACAGTTTTTTTCTGAATAAAAATTAGTTTCAAATACCTGGAAATAAACTGAAAGGATTTTACTATGTTATCAGCATATTCAAGATGATTTCTGATTCAAAGAATGTTGCTTTTTAAGGATTCATAGTAAAAGTTAATATATAGAATATCGCAATTTAAAATATCGAGAAATCTCAACTACCACATATCACAATTTTAATTCGATCACAAACTGAAAATTCCCTGTTAATGAAAATTAATCCACAGCAGTATCAGTTGAAATAACAACTAGTTACTGATTTATGGACCATAAAATAACCAGATCTCAATGTAAAAATATTCTTTCAATTTATTAAAGAAGAAATGTTAAAAATGTTCTTTTTTCAGTTATTATATAATTTAATAATCAGTTATTATTTTTATTTATTTTTATTTTCGTACAGAAGAAGTACAATTGTTCCAAATATTAAATACAGTTTTTACAAACAAATGTAAAAAATATGTATAAAGGAATTAAATTTTATGTAGTTTTGGAAATGTTTTACATGTTTTTCTATTCAAGAGTTAATAATAAATTCATTTAGATAACAGAGTAGTTGCAAATAAAAAATATCTCTAGTTTAATTTCTTTTTATTAACATATCGAGGACTGAAGGAGTTCTCAAAAAAGTAATTCAAAAACTAAAACAAAAGGTATTGAATTTGACTGATTTTAATCTAAAAAAATGTATGAAGATCAGTTTTTTCATTTCCTGTCAATAAACTTCAAAGTCTATAATAAGATTGCAAAGTCTATAATCATGTTTTCATATGCTATATTAATGTTAATGACACATAGTCCTTCGGTAAACATTTTAAGGACTATGTAATTGTAATATTATTAAAAGAGATTGTTGTTATCTTATATTATATTCCAATTATAGATGCAAATTTATCAAGACATATTTCTGATTTATTATCAGAAATTATCCTAAAAGCAGGTGATCAATGATGATGATTAATAAATTGGAAAATAGATATAGTCTTTTTTATTATAGTACTATTTTTAATTAATATTTAAAAACCGTTGTTTTAAAAATTTTAATATGATAATCAGCAAACTATTTTCATATTTAATAAATGAAATAATGGTTTATTTATTCATGGCTCTCCTTCATTCATATCTTTACTAGTTCTTTCTCAAGTATAAAAGTATCTGTTATACTAATCAGGTCAGACCCATTGTAGAAAAACTCTTTCTTCTTCTCATCAAAAATCTGTTCTTGATTTGACGACATATTTTGGATTTTTTTAAATTGTATTCATTTCAATCGTATCTAACTCCTCTTGCTATTTATTTGTATAGTCGAAGAGAGATTTAAATGAAATGAAAAAAGGAATTTAAAATTGAACTTTTGTTTAACTAGAAATGTTTAATATTTACAGTCTGATCAGAGATAAATTTGTGGATGATATCAAAATTTTGTTCTTCATCATGGATTGTGACAAAGACAAATTTCTTGGATGGATTCGATCAATACTTTAAGCTTCTCGAATGAAATTAATAATCTGTTTTTATAATCAACTCGATCAGTCAGTTTTTAAAGAGACGCCTAAAAAATACATCTTATTTCGAATATCTACATTTTTTGAAATTTCTGATACAGTTCCAACATTTGTTTGATTCTATGACGGAAGTGTTAAATATAGCTGTGATTTAAATAACAAAACACAAATTTCGAACATAATGCAAATTTCGAAATTTCTGATAAAATTTCTGATAAGATAGAGAATTGTATGAAATATTTGTAAGATGTAAATATTTTAAAATATATATACTCTCGAGGTATTGAATCGAATTATTTAAAGTGTTTAGTTGTTTTTATGTTAAAAAATCGTATACTTTTCAATTTTTGCATGAAATATTTCAGTTCTATGACAAGTATTATACATATTTGCAGTTGAATGACTTGCATCCTTTTTTGTATTGAAGAGTAATTTTATCGGGTCTAGAAGTAGTCTAGGAAAAAAATTGAAGATTTTTTCATATAAAAATTATGAAAAAAAAATTTTCAATAGAAAATTTTATTTTAATTCGAGTTAAATAAATATCAAGTAGGGAATAAGTGAAAATAAACTGTAAAAAATACATTTTTATATTATCTGATGAAGCAAGTGGATTTTTTAATGATTCTTTTTTCAGTTATTGATTGAGATGACTAGTGAAAGAATTTATTCCGAAGAAAAAAAAGAAGTTAGAACAAATCTTGTCCTCCCAAAAAATAGTAAATATTGGAATACAAATTCATTTATTTTGAATGAAGTGCGAACTCATGAGTTCATGTAATGGATATATAAAGGAAAAGGAGAATAGCTTCTATAACGAGATGCTATCAGATACTATTCAGTAAAATCAGTATTAGTATAAAAACAAACAAGTAATCCATTAATCATGCTGCTCTTAAGGTGAACATAATTTTTATAAAATATTTCAAATTATATTAAAAACCAAATAATCTAGATTTTATTTCCAAAATGATTTACTGAATTTTATGAAAAAACAATGATCATGAGATATAACAGATGAATAGGAAATTCTGTAAAAAATGTGGGGGGAAAATATCAAATTTTCAATACAGACGTGTAAGATTGAACAAAATTGAAAGATCTGAATTTCAATTGATAAACAGTTAATTGATAAAGTCAATTGATAAATATTTGAATTTGTCTTCAGTAAGATTCTAACATGCCCTCTTTGAGAAAGAAAATGTTTATCAACTGACTTCATTACAGAAATTAAATATGTTAAATGAATAAGTAAATGTATTAAAACAGTTTGATGAAATAAAATAGATGTATTTCTGAAACAAAATTTAATGACTTTCAAAGTTTGATTTTTTAAAAAATACTTTTTGTATAATCTATTAAAGAAAAGATTTACAGATAAATATGTTGGATAAAAATGAACAGGAAAACACATTTGTTTATCCAATTCAATAGTGCTTTTATGCACTAGAATCCCACCAGATAAATTATATAAAATTTGGTTTATGTGACATCTTAATATTATAAAATCATCAAGTTTGATTGATTCTTCCAGAATTTCAACATACATTTTCACAAGATCGAGGTAATTTGGAACAAATATTTTTACAATGTAGCCATACAGCAAACGATATGTAAAGAAGAAGTATTTGTAAGCTTGAAAAAGTTACAAAAACACTTGTTTCGATAAAATATGAATCATTACTGGTAGAAAAAATAAAAAAATACAAAACCGTTATAAAAAACATTATTAGCATTGAAAAAAATCAATTCTTAATATATTAAACAATTGTTACTATTATTGAAGGTTTCATATTAAGTCGGACGACAAAATATCTTTGTACAAAATAAAATCAAGAAAAAATTATTTCCTATTTTTTTTAAATACATGACAATATATGATAAATGTCAGTTGTTTGAAAATCATGATTTCTAGATGAGTTAAATATATATATGTGAGAAAAAGAAGAAAACATATTTTTAGAAGAACAAAATAAAAGATTTCTTTCGGTGCCAGAATTTTAATTTTTCTATTTTAAATCAAATAGATTGATCTCTTAAATTAATTTCAACAAAATTAAATTGTGAATCACATCAACACATTTAAAAATCTATAGGGAAAAGTGTTTGTCGAATAGATTCAAGAAAAAGGACAAAACATTTTAAACAACATTTTAAATAAATAAAATTTTTAAACAACTTTTAAATAAATTTGTACCATGTATGCAAAATAAATTCTAGTAAATTCAAAATATTTTTATAGGAAAAAAATGTTTATTTTTTCATAGTTTTTTTTATTATATTCACGTGTTTAAAAGAACAAAATGAATTAATAATCAGATTAGTTTCAAAAAAAATTGTGAATGTAGAAAAAATATTTGTCAAAAACATTTAAAGAAAAGGACGAAACTATTTACTTCCTTCAAAAGAATATTTAGCAATTACATTCAACATTTTTTTAATATAAAACATCCGTTTTTAGATGTAAAAAAGAAAAATAAAGAATGATTTTATTATAAACCAATTTTTCTACCATTCTTCTGATTTCGTTATTTTAATATAATTTTATTCAATTTTAATTTGATTTAATTTCTTCAATTCAACAAAAATGATTAATTTTACATTGAACATGGATACGTACTTCAAGGAGAACAACAAACTTTCAAGTAAATTTCTAAATAAATATATTAAATTTTCATAACTTGAAAACCTAATTTTTTTATGAGGTGTTATTTCTTTGATTGATTTTGATCTTAAAGCACATTTACAGAATTGAAGGATAAATAAAAAATGACAGACTGTTTGATATATTTTAGATTAGTTTCTTATTAATATAAATGAAATATTTAATATTATTTAACAAAACAATTTGTAATATAAACCACTTCCACGATTCTAGTTTTCCAATTTCAATCAAAACTGTCTGGTATACTTTTTTAAATTGATTTTTGTTTTAAAATAGTTTCTAAATAATACATAAGAGCAGTTTATAGAAAAAGATTTCGTAAAAAATTTTTAGAAAAATAAATAATATCAACAAATTTAAAAATTTATTCCATCTCCATTCTTTAAGATCCTTTTATACCTTTTCTAGTCAAGATTTTTATTTATTTATGTATTAATAATTAATAAATACAAGTGTAAATCAATCAGTATATTTTTTAAAGTCGACGAAATTCTATGTAAAATGTATTTAAATTATTTATTATAAAAAAAGAAGACTGAATAATTAGAATAGTGTATGAAGATGACACGGAATTTATTTGTAATCAATTTCTTGGTCAAGATTTGGTTCGATGGTATTGATTTTTATTTGAAAGTTATTCGAATATACAACAACAGATAACAATGATGCAATCTAGAGAAAGAAGATATTTGTCAAATAATAAAGAGAAGACAGATAACACTATTATAACAAAACGACTTGAATTAATCACTTTTAGAAAGAGGATTAAGGTTCTTTCGATTGAATCAAAACATTTTGTAACAAAATTTCAAACTTGAAGAAACACATTTTTAACAAAATAAGAAACTAGATGAAAAAGTAATAATATTCTTGAAAACTCCGGATCAAATGGACCTAAAACGCATTTTTCGAATTAATAACACTACTAAAAAACTGATCACACATTAGTTGTCAAGGTATTTTCAACAAAATAAGTACAGATGAAAGTAACTTTTTAGAAATTCCTGTTTGAATTAGTTTCAAGAAACACTTCTTTGAAGAATAAAATACTATCATACAGGAAATAGTATCCAACCAATGGTGGAATAGAGGCATTATTTAAAAAAAAAATGTCTAAAATTATCTTTTTTATTACAAAAAAGATAATTTTAGCATATTTTATTTTTTTTATGAGAATAGTTGACAAGAGAATATAAACTTGAAACTTTATATATATAAACTTTATTTTTTTAATAAAGATAAGAATATAAAATTTATGAGAACAACAATTAAAGGTGAAACTAGATTGTAGATTCAGGAGACATCAATTCACCAAACAGTTGTGAAACTTATAAAAATGCTTTTTGTAAGAAATTGGATCAAATAAAAATAATTTTTACTTCTCATTCTCAAGATGATTGAACAGAGTTTTAGTGATACGACCAATAAATTATAAGACTTTGTAAAGTGATTTTTCAAAGCGATTCTCTAAAAACTTCATATATTAAAAATAATATCTGATTCTGTATAAAGAATGCATGTAGTTATGAGAAAAAATTCTGTTTTAAATAACCCTGTCAATGAAAACATGTTTAAATAGTAAAAAATCTACGAATCAGAAGTAACAAGAAACAGGTTTTATTCAAGAATATACTATATTCACAATATTGGTGAAGATTAAATAGTTTCAAGTAGTTTTATTAACTTATCAATAACGTTATTTCGCATGGCACAATCAATAAATTCAGATGAGAAATTACCTCTACAGAAAACTAAAATGTTTAAATTTCACTGGTAATTATTGCTGGTAATAATAAAAGTTTATAAATATAGAATAATAAAAAAAAAAACGTAAATATTTATAGATTGTTATTTGCTTCATTAATAAATTAAAAAGGGAATCATGCAAGTATAAATCATTCAGTATATTTTTAAATCTTTACAATTGTAAGTAAAATTAATTCAGTGTTTAAATTATTTTTCAAAAAAACAAAAAACGAGACTGAATTATAATATATAATTTTATACCTAATATATCATTAGAATGGTGTATTGTATTATTAAGATGACTAAATGTTTGTAATATCGCTACTATTTTTCAAAGTAATAAAAACAAAGTGAATAAAGTTACTTCATTAAAAAAAATCTATTTTAGTCATAATATGAACAAATTTGTAGCTTAGAGAATAAAATGCGATAGAAGATATACTATAAAAATATGTAAGAGAGAAAAAGAGTACATCTCGATCGACTTTATTTTCAAATAGAAGAAACTTTTGTTAATAGATTTTTTTGATATTGACCAAATTCATATTTTATTGATGAAAAATTTGAATTTCAAAATCTCTCTAAAACTGTTCTTGTAATCATAATGAAGATTAAAAATAACCCCTCTTCTATATTCGTAAATTAGAATTACACATACAAATAATTTATAAATTATATTTGACAATATGTCATTTTACATCAAAAGGAGCTGACCTAAAAACACTAAAATTTCAAATAATTGTTTCTGATAAATGATACCAGGAATTCTCGGTCGAATGTGGAAAAAAAGGAAATGTTATATCTATTGTTAAGAACTTTCTGGAAATTATTATGACCGTTCCGTCGACTCTTAGATTAAAAAATCATTTATTATTTCTTCTCACGAACATGCGCAATTCTAATATTTCTATTGATTTAAATTACAAACTGTTTAATGAAATGAACACAAAGAGAATCAAACATGAAATAAGCACAAAATATAAATATTTTTTTTAATATTTTTAATGACAAACTTTCATTAATGCAACTTTATATACTGTAAAGAAACGGATCTTCATAAATAATGTTGCAGAGTAAAAAGAGGATTAGAATGAAATCATACGAAAAAATGCTTTATAGAATATGTAAAGCTGAAAATGCAGTTCTTAATTCATCTAAGCAGGTTATAAAAAAAACCAGAAACTAGAAATGTTTTTATCAAACTAAGAACATAATTATAAATATTAAAATGTTTTAAATTAGTATGTATTTAAAACTAATCAAGCTTTTTTTCGAAGAAAAATAATCAGCATGGATACGAAAACCATAAAAAGTATAAATATATAAATTTTCAAAATTATATTTTAATAATGATTAATTGAAAAACTTGCGACATTTCTATAAAAAAAAATTGAGAAAACTTGAATGTTCTGTGAATGATTTGATTAGATTTTAAATAATAATTTCTGAAACTTTTTTGCAAAAAAGAATGTTTATAGAAACTTGAAAGAATACAAGTGAAACAAAGATAAAAATTCAAAAATTTAAGAAATAATTTATTTTCTCATATATTAATTATTGTAAGAAAAGGTTATATGTCCTTTTCATTTCAAATTCAAATATATTTTTGATTGATGAGAGTAAAAATTAAGAATAATCTATAAAAACAACGTGAGTTCTATAAGTAATTTAATTATTTTTTTATTTAGATATTAATTTTGAACAAGGTTTTCGAACTGTAAGGTTTTTCGATGATTTTTTACACAAGAAAGCAGATAAATACATGATTCATCTCAGTTTAATATAACTGTTCTAAACAGATTAATTGTAAAACAGGAAACAGTAATTTTATAATAAAGGAAAATATGTATGTTTGTCAATAGTACACCTATAACTCCAAAATCAAAACAACTAAACGGTGTTCTTTTTCATATCTGTTTGGAAAAATCTAACCGTTTGATACTAACGATCTACTTTAATTCAATTCATAGAGGAATATTTTAAATATCGATTTCATAACGCTCATTGTTTTTTAAATATTTCAAGGACCTTTTTTAAAATAGGACATGATTTTTTTTATTGAAATCAATCGTCTTGTAAATCAAAGAGTGAGTGTTAATTTTCTAACAAAATTTATTTTATACATAATGAGAAAAATTGAAAAATGTGTATTTGGCAGTAAAAACATGATTTCATTATGCCAAAAACATTTGAAATATTTCTTGCAGGATTGATTTGAGTCTTTTCGCAATTTGTTTTAAGGAAACGTTGATTTATGAATCAATGTTCAATGTTCGAATATTTCATGGAATGTTTTAATAAGACATATTAATCATCCCTCATTTAATAAATAAGAGATTGCATATTTCTTTCTATCAGAATACTGATTTTTTTATTCACTCTTAGATAGATATCGACATATTTTTTGAAAAGATATGTCGATTAATAATAATAGGACATTATTTTCAGATATTTGTACAAGTAAATGTACAAACAAATATGAAAAATACAAGTACAGAATCAATATGACAAAATATCCGTATATAATCGTACAAATAAATGATTAAATAGCTTTTAGTTAACATCAGACCTATAATTTCAAAACTAAGCCATTTGATGGCTGAATTTTTTCATAAATAATGGAAAAAATGTAATATATAGTTAGGATTTCAGTTTTTGAAAACTGCTACATATTTCAAGTTCCATGTGACTTAATTCGCATTTATGTAACCACTGAACAAATAAAATAAAAGACTTTGTAATGTTGCACACATAACTCTCTTTTCTGAAAAATTATTTTGATTTTAAACACCCATCGTACTGTTTTTTTTATTTAGACTTGTTTTTACATTTTAAAATATTACAAAGAAAATTTCATTTATCAATAAAGGCATCTCATATATCATCGTATAAAAATAAGAATGTTTTTGTGAACAGCTCACTCATAACTTCAAAATATTTTGACCATATTGAGTCGATTTTCTTTCAGAAACACTTGTAAGAAATTGAAAAATATGGATTTAGGATTTTATTTTTTCCAATAACCCTCTATATTTTAATTTCATATTATAATTTTAATAGTCTTTTTTATAAATTTTCAAAGTTTCTACAGAAATTTCAAGCTATTAAACTAGAATTTAATATAATTTATTAATCAAGAATCTTATCAATTATTCTGAGAAGAGTTACAGGATCTAATACTGGAATTGGAAAACAGAAAAAAAATATATTCTATTTATATTAGAAGCGAAGAAAAAGCCGGAAAAAATAAATATTTTTAAGATAAATATTTTTTATAACAGGATTAGACTTTAAAAAAAGGTGATCAGTTGATCATAACTTATGGTGGCCCTCATATGGCGGCAGATTTCCAAAAGTAATATTCAGAAAAGCTTTAGAGGGTTCAAAACAAAAAATACACAGGATGACGTTGAACAACAGTTACAAATACAGTTACTACAGTTATATACTCCATGTTCAAGTTAAGTTTGACATCGCTGTATGAAAATTTAATATAATTAACAAGAACCGAAAAAAGTCACAAGATAAATCCGCTCAGATTGCAAATATCCAGGAGAATGCCTGCCATGAGAGACGAAATAAACTTTTGCAATCCAATCATACTATTTCACAGGCCAAACCAACACAGTCCTGGGTTCGAACGAAGATGGGTGTGGAGGGGAGTAGTTATGGGAAAAATGTACTGGATCTTAAAAAACATGATAAGGAAAGGTGCATCTTTTTCAAACATGTAATTTTTCATCGAAAATACAGATTTTATAATTAACACACCAACATCAAAACCATCATTAACCCAACATCAAAACTTGTTACATGGATAATAAGAAATGTTACGGTTTTCTAGAAAGTCAATCACGATTCAAGACAACAAATTTGTGGAGAAAAAATCATTTTTATACATAATGTCGCTTAATATAGAATCACTTGCTACTTAGAAATGATTCCAGGTATAAAACCAGTGGGAGTTTGTAATAGAAACGGTCGCAGGAATTTAAATGAGAGCTGATTTTTCAAAAGATACGAGAAACTGGTTTGGAAATTAGTTACAACTTAGGATTAGACTTGATTTATAATCTAATCCTGATAAATTAACTTATCGGTGTTAATTTAAAAGAAAAATCGAATCGAAATTCGATCAAAAAATAATGTTACCGTCAGATTCCAGATTGAAAAATATATATATCTTGAAAATTTCGATGATAAAATAATTTTTTATGACCAAAATTATATAAGAAAACTATAAAAGTCTTGTAGTTTAAGAATCTTTTTTTTTAAATTGTAATTATTTTACATACAAATCGATGAGATATTTCATTAAATAGATTTGTATGTGGATCAAATGAGAATATCCTATCTTATTTACTGCAGTGAGAATATCTTCAGTGATGATATTTTAGTTCGTTTGCTATAAATTATGAAATACATTTTCTTTGGATCCACTTTCTAGAAAGGAAGTGTGTTTATGAAGAAGTGTAATCGGTGCAAAAAAGTAGAAAATATAGCATTTATGTAAATCAAAAAGTGGAAATTTTTTGAACAAAATAATTCGAAGAAACAGTAATAGTAAACAAAATTTAACCATTCAATTAGAAAAGATTTTTTTGGTTCATTCTTCAATCAATAAAATATATTGTTTATTTTTTGAACAAGAAAATAAAATAATTATTAAATAAAGAAATTATCAATTGTGTGAGGAAAATAGAAAATTGCACACTATATTTTTTAAAAAAAATATTTTTATTAAATGAGAATCAGTCTTCTTTCTCTAATAGAGCAATGAAGAGTGTTAATAATTGATGCATCATATAATATTCAAGAAAAAACATCTTTAGATTTGTTTTTCGTACAGAAATATTTTTCCTTTTAAAAATCTTTTAGATGCACTGTGTTCAAAATTGTGTTGTTTTTTTTAACAAATAATTAAAATATAGTTACAATTTTCATCATAGTAATAACAATTAAACAATAATAGTAAACAAATGATTGTTGTGTTTTATTTCAAACCTGCAGCATTTATGTTATAAAAATATTCAAGAGATAACAATTTTTTAAACAAGAAAATAATTGATTTTATTAAATAAAGAAATTATCAATTGTGTGAGGAAAATAGAAAATTGCACACTATATTTAAAAAAAAATATTTTTATTAAATGAGAATCAGAATTGATGCATCATATAATATTCAAGAAAAAACATCTTTATTACAAAAATATTTTTTATTTTGGAAATCTTAAATCTTTTAGATACACTGTGTTAAAATTATGTTGTTTTTTTAACAAGTGATTAAAATATAGTGTTACACATTTTAAAAAATAATACTGGAGAATAATTTTCAAGCAAATGGAGGAAAAAATATACATTAATTCCAATTAAAAACACCTTTTGCATACAACAAACTGAACAGAAATAATCAGTTTAAAAAATCAAAATCCAATTCGTATGACATAAAAAGTCGAATTGAAATTTGTGTGATAAGTTAGTTGTAGTAACATTCAGTAAAGATAATTAGATAAATTTCAACTGCTTTATTTATTTTTCCTGCGATTTTCAAATAAGTATAATTGTTCAATTAAAGTATAATTGTTCAATTAGTAAATAAATTCAACAATGTTACAACAATAAATACAATAGATATTAAAGGTAAGAAAATTGGAGTTGTATTTCAGTTGAAAAATAAAACCTATTATAAGATCATATGTGGTTCAAAAAGTACTTCCCGAGTTTGAGATTTAAAATAAAATTGTTCCAAATTATTAAATACATTCAAATATTTTATAACTGTTATTGTTGTATTTTGGTTGAATTTTCAGAATTTTCAGAATCTTTAATTTGTCCATCTCTCAAATTTAATTCTTTGAGAATAATCGATTATAAAATAAACATTACTTCTTATAAAGTCAACTGTTTAGTAATTAAAAAACACAAAATGGTTGACAGAAGAGAAAATTATAAGAATAATTAATGTGAAAATACATTCAAAATGATGACAACGAATGCAATAAGGATAAGACAAATTTATAAATTGACGTTTTTCAAGATTTTTAATACCAATTTGAAGGTTGAAAAATATCTAAATGAGATATTTTGAATTTGGATTATTTAACAAGTTTTTCTTTGAGTTTTCATTAATTTTCATTGGTTTAAGAACTGATGTGAGAATAAAATATTCCACAAATTTAGTATAAAATAGTGTAGAATTGAAGTTAATTTGCACTTTGAAAGTTAAAAACATTCCGAAAAGAACATAATAGATAAACAAAACTTTAATAGTAGAAAACAAATCCTTATTTAATTTCATTTTTCATAAATCAACAAGATTTTTACCGAGTTTTTGAAATAATAGGCAAATAATCTTGAAGACTCGTAAAAAAAATGATATAAAGTTTTATAGTTTCATAAAATAAAAGTGAATTTAAGAGAAAATATGAACGAAGCAAGTTCTTCCAATACAACAAATAGTAGTCAAGAATTAAGTAAATCAAAGTGGTGAGATCCGTGATTGTACAGGATTTAATAAAAAAATACACATCTAAGTGAAAATTTTAATAACTTAATATTTTTTTTCCTTATGCCACAACTTAATGGAAACTGTTTCAAAAACTTAAATAAAGGAAAACTATGAAATAACAAAAAATCTACATGAAAAGAAATAATAATTTTTATTAAAACTTTTTCAAAAACTTTTCAATATTCAAATTTGAAAGAAAGATTAACTGGAAAAAAGAATGTCCAATTGTCTGACGCAATTATTTTCTTTATAGGAAAATGAAATTACTATCAATTTGAAAGCAGTTTAATAAAGAAAAAATATTAAAATGTCATCAAAGAAAATGTTTATAAACAGATTTTTATAAAAAACTAACTGAAATATAATATAAATTTCTTTTAAGAAGATTAAACATATTAAAGGGGTTGAAAAGATAAGATTTCTGTACATATTCTTTAAGGTAGATTTTTTTTAAGAACGAACCAACCAACCTGATTATTTTGAGGTCAATAAGTTTCTACTATTGAAAAGACAAAAATGTTATACAAGAGTTACGAAATGATTTTTTTTTCAAAGAAAAAATATTGAAGTATAAATCAATTATTTTTGAATTGTTTGATGAATTTCTAATCAATGCTTTAAAAAAATTTATAATAATATAAAAGCATAGAAAAACTCATTTAATGATGATGGCACCAAACCAGGACATTGATTGAAAATAATTCGTAAAATGCTACTCGGAAGTAAGTTTAAGCGGAGATGTTAAAAATATTAAACACCGACACCATCCTGGAGTATTTATTGGTGATAGATTATGTAAAAAAAAATCGATAGGTCATATCTTCTCCGGGCTTAGGTAACGAAAACGTATCTTGCTCAGAAGATATAATGAAAGAAAAATGATTCTACAATACGTCGATCAATGTTTTGATGTAATTCATAAAAAATAAATATAATTTATCAAAGTGTTGTTGATTTATTCAAAGATAGACACGTCTTGTATTTATCAGATTGGAATAGATTTTTAATTTAATTTGAACTCATCTTAATTTACAACCTGTTCATTAATTCAGAAAAGCACTGTTCGAAAACCGGACAAATTAAAATATGATGATTCTGACAAGACATTCAAGGAGAATTTTTATTATCTCAGAAGTATAATGAACGCTTAGGTGTATTCAAACCATTAACTTGCTATAGCCAAGGTTGTATATTAGGTTGCGATATGCCAAGAAATTGCATTGATAACGCCGGAAATGACACATCGAACAATGAAAAACTAACATCGAAATGTATATTCATGAATAAAGGTCACAATCTGGACGATATCATATTCAAAATCAATGGAAAATAATAAACTGTATTCTTCATTTTAGTTTATATTTTGTAGTATACATTTTGAATAACATTTACCACGTCTTTTTTTTTAATATTTTTTATAGATGGGATGGGAAAAAAAGAATAATCCTCCCAAAAAATTTGAAAGGCTGGAAAATTGATTTTTAAAGAGCAGTCAAAAAATCGTTGGAGTTTCACGAATGAATTTTTGATTTATATTAAAGAAACATTTTTTTTTGATTAAAAATAGATAATAATAACTAATGATTATTTCTTCGATTCGTTAACAGTTTGAAACAGAATACCACTAAGAAATGTCTAAAATCAAAAATGATTAATAATCAATTAATAAAAATAGATTTGAGCAGAAAAAGTACTTTTTTTTGTAAGACAGGCATAAAAAATCATTTGTGAATATATTTCTTTCATGTTCAGTACTGAAGTCTATATGTGAAAGAATTATCACACCCTCACTAGGCATGTGTATATCTTCAGTTTCCTAGTAATTCAATAAAAAATTGTCATTAAATTTTCAATAAGATGTTAAAAAACTTAAGAAAACACAACAACAAAAAACCACAGCCTAGAAACATGACAATTCCTGTCTGCTTTAATTATAAAGAAGGACAAATCTCGAACGAAAGTGTCCAAATGAACAAGCTAATTCAAGTTCTATGAAAGGACGATATGTCCTGAAACGAATAGATTATAGATGTTTGTTTGTGAATCCTTGACACCCCAATATACAATTTTTCATTAAAATAATGAACAATGCAAGAAAATAAGAAATTGGAAAACATAAAGAAATCATCAATTACAAAATAAAAAAGTAAGTCGGAAGTAATGTTTTCTTTATTTAAGAAAATATCACAAGTCAGTCTGTTTGTTTTATAAGATTCTATAATTGAGATTGTTTATAAAATCTCGAACACAATAATTAAATAAAATTGTATATTGATTGAATCAAAACAGAAAAGATTAAAACCATCGTTAAAATGCCAGTAGTTTTTTTATGTCTCAAATTTTTACCAAAATTATAACAAGTTAAAGCAAACTTCGTTAAAAAAAGCGGCTGATTAAATAAAAAACAAGATGTTTTAATTGTGTTTTAAAAATAAATCTTGCTAAAGTTGAAAAACAATTGTAAATTCATTTAAAATGAAAACATCATTAACATCAGATAACTTTGATCTTATTGATCTTGATGATGGACAATAGATTACAAATAAACCATTTGTTTCAATTTATCATTCATTCTTTCTCTAAAAAATATTAATAGCAAGAACACTTATTTATTTAATTTAGATTATTTAAATTAATAAGATATTCTTTTGGATAAATTGTAGTTATGTAATAAATGTGTCATAAAAATTTCACAAAACAGATTCAAAATAAAAGAATTTGATTGACTTAATATATGATTTATTTAACAATGTTCAAATATAAACAATGTTCAAAGTAAAAACATTTATACTTAATTAACAAAGATCAAAATATTTGAAAGTTACTTTGATTTTTTCCCAAAAAAAAACCTACTGCTATTTGTTTTCTAGATTTAGTAAAACTTTTTTTGGAACTGAATTGCCGAATAGAAACAAGAAACTGATAAATAGAACGGAAAGTCAAATAATTAAAAATATTTTTTATTGTAAATTGTAAGAAAGATAATCTGTACTTTTCATATTTCTTGTTGTATTTCAGTTATGTTCTGTTTCATCAAAAATATTTGTAAATATCACAGGAAAAATAACAAATAAAAATGACTAGAAACACTTTTAAAAACTGTATTTTAATTTTTTTAAATAATAATATATCTTAATGTAAATAAATATAATAAGATATTATTTGATAAATAATAATAAATAAACCTATTTATTAATAAATTCTTTTTGAATTAACTTTATAAATGGCATTCGGATACACTGATTTTAAAAAATTGAAAAATCTATAGTAAAAGTACTCGAAAACTAGTAACCTATAAGATATATATTTTTTTGATAAAATCATCATAAAATTATTACAAAAAAAAAAAACAGAAAAAATAATTAACACTTTTAGTTTTATTTCAAAATTTTTATAACTAATAAAATATCTAAATAAGTACAGGGGAACTTTCTCTGTAGTTCCCAAATTTGATAACATATTCTTTGTTTGAATATGGACAAAAGTTATTTTTGGACAAGAATGAGAGCAGAAAAAAAATCATTCAAAATTTTCTTTAAACTTTAACAAAAAAATGGAAAACAAAACGTGAGTAAATAATATTTCTAAATATTTGAAGTGATTTCTTTCATATGTGTTTAGAAACAACAGTAACTAATGATAAAAAATTATCCAAAAAAAAAACTCTTATCTAGTTCTTATAACATATTCAAGCACTTTTATAGGAAGTTTAGTACGATTATTCAAAAAGTCCATTATATTTTATAAAATTTGAATTAAAATCAACAAGAAAGATAATGAATAAAATGGTAAATTCCATTGAAAAAATAATCCCAATTTTAAAAACACTAGGGATAAACTGATGTCACTAGTTAAGAACGGATTTATTATTTAATATAAAAAATAGAGGATCTACTTATTTAAAAAAAAAAAGAAAAACATGAACGTTATTTTAAAAAAAATCTCTTGTGAAATTTTTAAGTCATTTTTGTTAATTCATTGACATAGGAAGGAAGAGGAAGAGGAGAGCTTTCCTCGAGAAAACTGTACCATAATTTCGGTTGATTATCCTCTGAATGCTTCTACTAGCAAGCAATTTATTTTAGCATAAACATCAGGGTTTTTTTGAAAATACTTTCCTGGAAACACGAAAAAAATTTTGCTCCACAAACCATCTAACTATTTCCCTCTCAAGTTTGGATTAAAATCCATATGGCTCAGACATCAAACCAAAATTATATAAAGCATACGATATCGTTTAATGTTATTATAAAATAAGAGTAAACGTTTCTTGAATTAAACAAAAATATCAAGAGAGAAATGTATTTTGACGAATTGGAGGATTTTCAAATAGAAGATAGTTCTCAATTCTCAAAATATGACCGTTGTAGTTTCTTTTTTTAAATGAAAAAAAATTTCATCCTTCAATTAATAATAAAAAGAATAGGTATTTTTCTCGTTCATCTTTCAATCTCAACAGTGTCTCGAAAAAGAATAATAAAAAAAAGAAATTAACTAACCATTTTGTCACTTTTACAATTATTATATTTTTCTTATAAGTATTTTCTGTGATACTGAAATCCTTTAAAACATATGAAATCAAATAGAACGAAATTAAAAAAATACCTCATTCAAAGAAGAGTCACTAAGTTGATTTTTTCTTTTTTAAAAATTTTATTTTAACACTAACTTCATTCAAATTATGATATGTAAAGTAGGTACATACTTTTAAAACTGTGGCCAGTATCGAAAATTGATTGACATATATGAACAGAATCTATATAATTTATTAAACTGGAAAAATAATTGAACACAAATTGAATGAAAATCAAAGCGAAACCTCCAAAGAAATCTCGAGAGATTGTGATATTATTAATGATGCAACGTCAGAGAGTACTTTAAAAAGGGTATATTTTTATATATTTTTTCATTATTCGGTTTACTAAAAATATATCTGTAAAACATTTAAAACTGTTAATATATGTATTAATGTCTTATTCTTAGAAAAAATTCTAACAATTAGATTCTCTAATGAAAATTTCACAGAAAAGTACTATTACGGACAAGTTCATCTCTTCTGGCTGATACTTGGAGGTTAGATCATCAATAACAGACACCCAGCTAGATTGATACCAGATGTAATATTTTTAATTAGGCCCTGATTCATGATTGAAACTCCAGAAAGCAGTAAAAGGATTTCATGGGGTTCAATGTCATTCAATATTCAATTTCATTACACTAACTGGAGAGCAAATAAAATGGTACTAAATAATGAATACTAGATAAAAAAAAATTAACCATCATCTGATAACATAAATTTTTGTATTAAAAAAGGATCTGGCAATCTTAGAATAGACATTTTTGCTCATTTTCATCGCTGTAATAGGAATTACATGTCACTAGTTTTAATGAAAACATAGTAAGCATCCAGATGCTTACTATGTGAAGATGCAAAGTTTAATTAATAATCTTGATTCAGTATTTTCTTAAGTATTCAGACAGATAAAACAACACCTTCTGTTGTTGGAAGACTGACTGGATAAAACAACACCTTCTGTTGTTTTATCCAGAACGTATCCAGTCAGTCTTCCATATTTTGAAATATCAGCTTGTGCAAAAAAACTGTTAGTGTAATTATATTCGAGACGTGGATCGTGGGTTCTGTGCCAGGCATCTAATGTCACTAATACATTCCTTATATGAATCTGCATCCAGAAAAGCGAATAAATATTTCATATAATATATAACAACAAATTCATATCATTCTACGATAATATTACTGCGAATATAACCCCGATATGATCAAGATTCTGAACAGAACAAAACTGTCCAAAAGAAATAAGTAATGAAAAACTTGAAGAATATATCAACAGATCGGTTCAAGATACAACAGATAAATCTTATAATCACAATTAAGTGGTAGATTCATTTGGTACAGAAAGTCAGGAAGAGATAATATCTACGGAACTTATTTATAAAATGAAGAAAGAGCGAATAAGGACACAATAAAAAATGAAGATTGAAAATAAAAATCAATGTGTGCCATTTTCGCACCGGCGTAAAACAAAGGCTTAAAATTTTCTTTGAGTAAATTAATCTGAAGAAGTTAACTTTATAAATAACAAGATCAAAACAATATTGATTTAAGGGTCTTTCTTCTTCAGACAAGACTAAGATGAAAGATATTCAACACAAATCTAAGATTGAGCAAAAAGTGATGATACAAACCAACCAAATTCGAATCCAAGAATGAGATTTAGAATTTATCATTTTTTTTATATGAGACAAGTAATCACTTTCAAACAATTTCAATGAACCATCAACAATTTTTTTTTTTTTATTAAATTTCTTTGTTTGCGGCCGTACAAAATTTATTTATGTAAGTACATCTTGATATCTACTTTATGATACTAACCTGATAAACAAAATTTAGCAATACAAATAAAGTGAATTTAAGAAGACATTGACACTGTTAAAAGAATGGAGGATTCAAAAACAACACTCCAGACTCTTTTAGCATTTTCCAAGCAGGGTTCTTTCATAACTTGGTCTTTGAAATTAAAATCATCAGTGAAAGTACTTTTGTACCTTAGCCACAATTTTTCTCTTTGTATAATTTTCTGTCGATTATAGATATAATAATAAATGAAGTTAATATACAATTTGATTATATTCTCATTGAGATTTACAAAGTTTGTACCTATATACGGATTTGTTGTAAAACTGTTGGTTTGATCAAAAAATTGTATTTCGAAAAATGACTGCTTATTAAATGACTATAAATGAGAACACTGATTAACAAATATCGTTCATATATTTTCATTTTCACTTTAAGATAGGTATAAGGGTTCTTTTTCAAAATATTTTAAAGGACATTTTAGGAGGATAAAAATAAACAAATGAAATCCAAAATCATGGAAATTTTTTTCCCCCGTCTAGAAAATATTTTCATATCAAATAGTTTAATAAAAAATATATGAAGAATTTAAGATTTTAATAATAACCAAATTTTTAATGAACACTTTCAGTAATTAATTGTATTTAATATAACAAAATTGGTGTTTCAGTAATCAAAATACAAACATAAGTCTTTAAAGACATATTCTACATTTAAAAATTAAATCAAAATTATTAAATTACTACTAATACTTTACTAATAATTCAATTACATATTACTTTATAATTTATAATGTTATATATTTTAAATTATATCATGAAATATAAAATCAGGACTCAATTTTATAATAGTGCCATCCTATCTAATGGACAATTTTAGAATTACAGAGGAAAACGTCACAAATGTAAAAAACTCTAAGAACGTCAAAACTGTTTATAGTTAGTTACAATGGTGCTAATTATAGTGAACGAATTATATGAATTATTTATTGACATTTAAATTAATTTCTGGAAACAGAATTATTACAAACAGAAAACAGTAAAATTAAAGAGAGATGGCACACATGGCTACATAACTACGAGTGTTATAATGTTTTCTGCTACCCAAATTTACTTTCAGTTTAGAGTGCAAAGAAACCCAGTTTATTGCAAAATTTATACCTATTAGTGATGGTATTTAAGTGACAAATCATTTTAATTATTCGTTAATTTTATTTATATAAAATGTAAAAAATACACATGTTTAATAAACTCCTTACATTGAGCGTAGTTTTTGGTTAAACGATGTTAGAATCCGTTTGAAACCTTAGTCATTTTTTAAAAGAAATTTAAATTATGGAACGAAGGCAATAAGTAAATACACCAAAGAGAAAAAATGTCAATAAAATAGACAGACATGAAAAGATCATGAAAAGATGCGAAGATAAATTTCTGAAAATCTTGATTCTAACCGATTTTCAATAGAATATTAGAAAATCAGTGAAGTTATTTTAATAAAAAATAAAAAAAATTAAGGAGTGTATACATTTTTTTGTTCATTAAATTAATTTGTAAAGACAATTTATTTTACAAGTTTAAATAAAATAAATAATAAAAGCGATGTAATCACATGTAACACGATGTAATAAAAATGAAAACATCTTCGAATTCTCATAAAGTGTTCTGAAATTTATAAGGGTTTTTCTAAATTTTGACTAAGGATAAGAAGGAGAATTTATCAAATTACTAATCAATTTTTCACATGAAATGACGAAAAAGCTCTTTAAAATTGAAAAAACCAACAACACACTCTTACGGCGGTTTAATTTACTCGAATATAAAATAAGAATGATATCAAAATAACTAATAATTAAATAATAATCAAAAGAAAGTGTTTCCAAATCAGAGAAACAAATTAATTTCTGAAAATTTATTCATAGTTCTTAACTTTTTCATTGATTTACACAACGATGTTTGTGAGCTAATGGCTCATTTTTATTTTAATTGTTTATATACATTTTTGTTAATTCTTTAATATGAAATACTTTTCATAAAAATAATAAAACAACTTGATACGATGGGAATGTTCTGAAAATTCGAAATATGCAAATGAGAAACTCCGAAAAATCTAAAGTCATTAATAATGAAAATATTGTAAATAATTCAAAAAAAGGAAAAGAAAATCTTAATTTTTCTATAAAAAATTAAACAATCTATGAAACGTCCCCTTTCAAATTAAATTTGATCTTAACAAGGCAGTGGATCAAAGTAACACAGGACTTGAAAAATAAAAAAAAATGTGTGCTCAATTTTCAACAGTAATAGAACTGAAATTGAAGTCATTTATTTCGAAATAATCTATTTTTTTTATATTATATTACTTGTAAACAGAATAGATAGAACAAAAAGATTCTCCTTCAAATTATTTAAAAGATGTTTTATAATTCAAATATCAGAACAGAATAGTTTTACAATGTTTCAAAAATAATTAAATATCATAAGTAGATATTATCCATTCAAGATTGACTCATTTTTATAGAAAAAATTGTAAGAAATTGAATAAAATATAGTTTAATTAATGTAATTACACCACAATAATGAATCATTTGTATTTATATCAACTAGATTTTATTTTGAAAAAATGTATTCGAATCAACAATAATCTGTCTCCAAAATATATTTCAAATATATATTTCTCTTTGATTATTAAAAATAAAGATTGTCGATTAAAAGCAAACTATATATTTTATAAATATTTTATAAATGTAATGATCAATCAAATCGTAAGGATTCAATAAATACTTTTTTTGAAATCGTAAATTGTATTCAATTAATTTAAAATAATAATAATTGTATTTATAATATTTAATCAGAATTTTTTTAAAAAAATAGATAATTGAAGAATATTTTTTACTCAAAGCTCTAAATCTGTTAAAAAAATACATTTTTTGGAAGTAAAAATTCTGGTATTGTAAATTCTTATAAAAATAAACTCAAATAATAATTCTGTTTTATTATATAACACAAGTGAAAACATATGAAGACAGGATTTGATTGAGTAATTGTAAATAATAGGATGGAGGGAGTTTTGATAAAAATCTTTTTCTTCAGTCTAATTTTTCCAATGAATGATAAAACATTGATATATTATTATTTTTCAATAAATATTATTTAGAATATCAATAAAATCATTAACAATTTAGTATTTTAATATGCAATTTATGTAAAAAATAAATTTTTACCCATACTAAAATAAAAAAAATATTCTTTCAATAATTATATTTTCTTTTCATAATCAAAGATTTTTTTCTATAAATACTAGAAATGATGGAATAATATCAAAACAGGTATAAGAAAAAATCAAAATTGTTAATTGAACATTTATAATCAAGAAGAAAAATGTTTTAAAGAATGCCAGAGAAGAAAAAAATAATTTATGAAAATTCAGTCAGTTATTGTAAGGGTCTTATCTAACACTTTCATGAATTTACACAAAGATATGTTGTGTGGGCTCATCAATCAATTTTTATTTTATTCTTAATACTTATTCATGATTTGACGTTAATAAGTTGTACAATAATTGAATTTTCTGTTAATTTTCGAACGAAAAAGTAATTCTATTTCAGTTTTCGCCAAAGAAAGCAACGACGGCTACTTGTAAATAAATCTCTGAATTATAGACAAGATGTATTTCTGCAAGGAATTTTTTTTATTTTATTGACTAGTGACGGATTAGTATACAGATTTTGACGTTAACAAGTTCTTCAGTAGTTGATTTCACTGGTTGGAAGATTTAATAAGATTTTTTTTTAGAAAAAGTATTGTTTTATCTGAAGAATTTATATTTTGATATAAGATGAGAATGGCAAGCAATTAATGTTTGAAGATAAAATCTTGAATATCTTGGTATTTATATGATCTAATTCTCATCATTTCTATTTTTACTATAATCAGACTTCTGCATAGATTGATGGTACATGATAAGACATTGATGGTAATAAATTCTTCAACAATTGACCAGAAAAATCAATTGGATTCAAAGATTTTTTAAGTTCTTCTCGAACAAAGATTTCAATTTCAATTTTCTTCAGTAAAAATTAAACAATATCTTCATGAGAGCAAGGATCAGTTTTGATACTTTCAAGTTCTTCAAAGCTGATTGAGAAAATCAATTAGAATCATTTTTTTCACAGTACGATTTGATATAAATATATATTTTTATGATATCTAAAGAATTTAATCACGATCATCAGAATTTTTGATATAATTACACAAAGACCATCCTGTTATTTTCACCTCATGTTGATTTTTACTGGATAAGATTATTAAGAGATTATTAGAGACTATGAAGTTCTCTAATACTTGACATTTCTCTTTGGATATTGTCATATCTTGAGATCACCAATTAAAAATAAGAAAAAGGAGATAAAAATCGAGAATGTTGCGGAAAATGCAACTGTTAAAAAGCAGAATTATTCCAAAAAAACAATTAACAGTATAAAGAAATGATTGTAAAATTGTTTCACAATCATTTCATTTAGGAATTTAATAAATACGGATAAAATATTTTATAATTTTTAATAGTTGATTGGAAGGCAAACCAAATATGTGGATTTTTGTAAACGCCAGACTTTCAAAAATTAGAACAAGCCAATCTTAAAAGATTTCAGAACTTCTTGAAGAATCTGTAATTTATTTATTTTACAGGCTTCACGGTGAAATGTAGTCAGTAAAAACTGACATTATTTTTTATAAAAACATAAAACAAATTAACAAAGAACAAGATTGTGTAAAACAAACAAATTAACAACTTGAAAATGAAAAAGATATTGTTACATTAATAAAATATATCGATAAATATCCTAAAATTGATTTCTTTGTCAATTACATCACATTTACTGATCAAATAAATGATTGTTGACTATTCAGTCTATTTTAAAAAAAATAATGATTTATTTAATATTCTAAAACTGAACGGAAACAAGATCAACAGCTGATTACAATATAAATCATTATCAACAAACGTGGATGTTACTAATTGAATAAATATTTCCAACTACTTATATTTTCAAACATTGTTAACATGGAAATAAAATTACCTTAATTTATAGAAGAACTGAAATGCCTGTTGGATAACTGAGTGTCATCTAGCCGTGTCAAAATTTTAGAAAAATGTTCTAATATTTATACAGAAAAATACATATACATATCTACAATGTATATTTATTTATAACGTTTTTTTTTGACAGAAAATCAGATTTATATCGGATTATAATGGAAGATTTTTTTCCAATTGAACAGAAAAACAGCATTGATTTGTAAAAAAATAAGAGCTTGAAATTAGAAAAAGTTCGATATATAAAACATTTAACTATTAAGAACTTTTATTTTATACAATTATATAAAATCTCTTTTAAACAATGTTTTTACAGTGGATCTGAGAAAAATATATTACACAAAATTTGATCAATTATTTAATCACATTATTTGATGATATTTTTTAAATACAGTAAGTGATTAATTTTTATACAAAAATCAAGCCTGGAAATATTTTTCTTCTTTTAAAAAAAATCTATAAAGTTAATCGAGAAAAAGTAAACAATTAAAAGAAAAGACCACCGATTTTTCAGTTTTAAATAGAGAAAAAAATTCTTTCATTTAAATAATTTGATGATTATTTTCTTTAGACAAACTGATTTGAACAAAATAATTAAAAATGGGACCATTTTTGTAGAAGTTACAAAAAATCACTTTCAATGACATCTTATTTCGAGCGTTGTTTTTTTTTATTTTAAAGGACAAGTATCTCTCTCCGATTTTAAAACATTTATTAGACATTTGATAAATGTGCAGTACTCGATGTCGCAAGCGGTGATTAGAGTAGGAAGAAAGTACCATAAAATACAAAGACATATGTGATGTTCCGAAAATTACCACAGCCAAGGAAACCGAGAAAAGACGGCGGCAATATGCAAAGGTGTTCACTGATGAGACGCTCGAGATGTCAGGAAACAAAACGTCAGTTTTCTGAAGTGGTAGACGCCAAGATTGGTGTCGATATGGAGAACGTCGAAGACACACCTCTTAATAAAATTTAAAAAGAAGAAGGCAAACATGACTAGATAATGACGAATAATGTTTTCTACTAACCAAAAAACCCAGTTTATTGCAAAATTTATACCTATTAGAGGTTATTCTCGCAATGTTTGAACCTCGTCTATTTAAGATTAGAGCTATACAGTGAGCGCCAAATCATAATCTCAATACTATATATAGAATGTGTTCATATATGTCTGTTATATATGATAAAAAACCAAAAATTGTGTCAAAGTATAAAAAGGAAACCTCATTTTTTAAAAAATCTTAATTCTTTTTAGATGCTAGAAAACTGATATATAATAAAATGAAAAAAAAAAAAAATTTTCATATTATTTTTACATTAAATAACACTTTTCATAAAAAAAATAAATATATTCACTTATCACTTTTTTTCAGAAGTGTTGGAGATAAAGAAGTGTTAAAGATATGAGAAATATGAAAAAATATTATTATTGTAATATCATATTTTAATGTATTAAAATATCAAAAAGGAAATTTGAATACTTCATAATAAAAATTGAAAAAAAAATTACATTAAAAAATACAAGGAATATATAATACAAACTGGAGATATTTGTATTGTTTTCTTCATAATTCCATCTGAAATATACATATATATTCCAGATATGCACTTAATTATCAAAAAGGAAATTTGTTTTAGCGAAGAATAAAAATAAGAATAAATAAATGTTAAAAAATCTGAAAGGAATTACAGAAAAAAATTTTGCAATTTTTTATTTAAGAACAAAAGTTGAAACCAAGTAAAAAATTAATAAATTAGCCTCTTTTAAAAAATAATATACATAAAATTAACATTATATAACATTATAAGTATATAATTTTGAAACAAATTGATAAATTAAGTTAAAAATTAATCGAAACTAATCTTAGACTAGTTTCGATCAAAGAGTGTATTGGAAAGAGCATCTGTACTCTTTCTTTTATTAATTTCTCTTTTCAAATAAAACCATCACAAATTTATAAGGAAATTGATATCATTTTATTCAAATTATTAGTGTTAAATATTTAATGTCATTCTGTTGAATTACAGATAAAAAAATCACTCAAAATCAGTTTCTTTTTGGAACAATTGGTTATTGAATAAAATGTTTTGAAAATGAATTTATTTGTTAATTTTTTTTCTATAACACGTATAATAATACGTACTCAATATTCAGTAGGCAAATTGGTTTTATCGAAGAATAAAAAAATGTTAAAAATTCTGTAAGAAACTGAAGAAAAGAAGTTATCAATTGTTTTATTTAAAAATTAACTCAAGAATTAAGAAACTGGTCATTTTTTTTAAATAAAAATTAATCCTTTTGATGAATTAGAAAAATAATTTTTAGAATACTTTGCTCAAGAAAGAAAAAAATGTTTCTTTTTACCAATTTAAAAGAAAAACATTAACTAGAGAAGGGAAATTTGATTTATTTAAGAAATAATTGTTCATAAATAAATAAATCACAGCAAAAGTTTACGAATTGTTAAAATAATCAATTTTCAATTTATGTTTTTTTCATGCTACATCAATGAACTGAGAAAAAATTAACAATTTTTAATCTATTTATTCATCCAAAAATATAAAGCCTATATGTATATATTTTCTCTCCAATTTTCACAATTAATAAAAGACTAATTAATTAAGACCTTAAAGACTTGGAGTGTTAAAAAGCAGATGTTCAAAAAATGTAAAATCAGTCATTGGAATAAGATCAGCAGCAATGAATACTTATTTAAATTATTTTCATTATTTATAAAGCCAGAGAATTAAAAAAAATCTGTCCTATTTTTTAAAACGTATGAGAAACAAAAAGAGAAATATTTGTATAATTCTTTCTCAATGAAGAAAATACTTCAATTTACCTTACAGACATCCAACTGTTTAAGAACAAATGTTAAAAAAATGTAAAATCAGATGTTTGGACAAAATACAGTAAATCGAAATTGTTCAAAGTATCAATATTTTTTTACTAAATTATTTTCATTGAAAAATGATACGATAGAAAATTAACAAAAAAGTTATTTTCACATTTTAAAGAAAGACATTAATTTCAAGAGACAAATTCGTTTTATTAAACGATATTTTTTTAAAAAAATTCAAAATGAAGTTTCAAACCTTCCACATTTAAAAAGAAAATTATAATTCCTTTTTAAAAAAAATAAATAAATAAAAAGGTAAAAAGAAGCGACTACGATACGATATAGATATGTCAGTATGAAAATAAGAATTGTAGAGAAAAAAAGATTAGTTTATATTTTTTCTTTTAATTTTCATATTTTAATGAAACACTAATGGAAACAAGATTTTTCAGTGAAAAACCAAAAAAAAAATACTAGCCGACTGTTTGTATTTTTCTTCTTTAATAATGCAAGAAAGTAGGAAATGGAACACAACAATGTACAATCTTCAGCCTATAAAAATAAAATTGAACAGATGATTAAAAAATCAACCATGAATTATTGATAATTTTCGAAATAAAGACTATATACTGTTTCAGTTAAATATTTAAAAACACATTGAAGATTCTTTTTCTATCTTTATACTTATTTAAAACGATTGTACAAATGAATGGTCTGCTGGCTTCAATTTTTGTGTTAATTGAACCTTATAAGCAGTCAGCATATAAATCGTAATTCAAAATACGCGATATGGTCGCCTGTGAGAGGCCCAATTGCTGTGAACGTCTTCAAATTGACATTCCTGACTCTTTCACAAACCAAGTCAATGTTTTCTTCAGAACGAGCACTATGAACACGTGTTTCTTATACCTTTAACCGGCCCAGTCTCTTGAAATTTAAATAATAATCGAAGAATTGTTGATTCAGAGTGTTGAGAAGAATTGAAGAATTATTTGATCATCCTTATTGATTGATTAATATCAATAAGGATTGCTGAAGCATTTAATATGAATTGAAGCATTTCAAAAAACAAGTAGAAAAAAATACAGAACAAAAAAATAATTCATCTTTACACTGAAATAAATTTATATTTTTAAATAGACATTCTACTGATTAAAATGATTGCCTCTTTAAATCAGTTGACTCTAACCATTTTCTTTACTTTAAAAATAAAACGGATGAGTTAAAATTTTTTTTTAAAAAAGTATATGAAATATATGCATGTTTTTGATCATATTTTCACATTTTAAAGTTAAAAATGAATCCATTAAAGTCGTGACCAGATCAGGCAGACCATCAAATTTAAATATTGACGAATCGGAGACAATGATTGAAATAAGCTCGTTCTAAGAAACAGCTAAAAATTTTGTTAAGACTTTTCAGATAATTTAAAAAGGATAAGAATTAAATAGCGTTGGTCGTGTATTCAAATATTTGTTGTACAGAAATCTGCAAAAGCACAACAATATCGAAAACAAAGACTTAACTTAGAAAAATGTCCTGTAAAACATGCCTTCCCTACAATAGTTTTTTTTTTATATAATAACTGAATGTGTTAATCGTTTTTTTTGTACAATTTAAACGATAAAAATAATTTATTAAATATAAAACAGTATAGACCAAGAAATTTGCTGAGTGTTGTTAAGAGACTTCTTATCAGATAATATAATATTTTACAAAAATAAGAATAAATATGTAATATAAAAAGATAGTGTAAACAGGGAAATCCACACAGACACAGAATACAATGGAAGTTCAGTGGCACTTGAAAAAAATAAAAAAATGGTTTTTATAATGAGACTTCCTTTAGAAATAGTTCACAAGTCAATTAATGATTAAAAATATTTTTTTCTTTTTCACATATTCTTATCCATAAATGAATATCAAGTCTTTATAGACAAACAACATTTTCTGTGTCATAGGAAAATACTGGATCTCCAATTTTGTATAATTCTTTTGTTTATGTAATTTTAATTTAATTAAGTTTTAAAAATCATTTTATTTAATTTTAAATTCAGAAATTTCAACACACTTCATTTAAAAATTATTTAAGAAAAAGAATATATTTTATTATGGATCTTCTCTTGGAAATAGTTCACAAGTTCATTAAAAAAATTATTATTTCATCGAAATCGATTAAAATCCCACTTATGTAAAGCAAAAATTTCAATTTACATTTTTTTCAAAAAAGTATATCTTAATTTTTGTAACGATCTTGTTAATAATTTTTATATAAAAGAAATAATTTCAAATCTTGTAATTTATGTATACTTCAATATTTTCAACGAACCATCCATTGGAATTTTACACATGGAATAAGAGAAAAGATTCGATATAATTTCTGTTTCAAAAAAGTCAAACTGTTTATTTATAATGTTTAATTTGGGAAATAATACAACACACTTTATTGATAAAACTACTGGTTTAAAAGCGTGGTTATGTATGAGATTTACTTTTGAAATGAAACTTATTGAATTGTTTTAGTTTGATTTCATTCAATATAAAAATAGGAAAATTGTAAACCAATGGAATCATTGAAGAGATAACTATAACAATTTATTGATAAAACTGTAACATTATCGGATATCTGAAGAGGTTAATACAGAGACAAGTCTTAAAAAATATATTAAAAAATTAAATAATATTTTATTATTTTTTCAAAAAAGGATAAATGTGTTTTGTTTTTCATAATCGATTCAAATTCTAGAATGCAATTACAGGATTAATCATCAATAGAGATTCTTCTCTAGTAAAATTCCTATAAATCACAATCAATCTAATGAAAGAAAGTTGACAACATGGCTATAGATTATCAAAGATATCATTCGGAAGACGCCAACATACAACTTTTCTTTAATCATCTTTAAGACAATTAATTTATTTAAAATAAAAAGAAACTAACAAGAAAAGATGACAATAAAGTGAAATAATATCCTTACTACAAACACTTATTATAAAAGAAACATATTTGTGTAAAAATTTCACATTCCAACAAAAACATGAACCACACAAACCAATTTAGTTAAAAAACAGAATTTGAAATATTAAGAAAGGAATTCAAACAGTTTATGGCGCAGATATTGAAATGCTTGTCATAAGATAGATTATCTTAATAAATAATCACGAGTTATAAAAGAAACGATATTAAAAACTTATTTGATTATAAAATTTACATCAGCATTATTTGATTGATCAAGAAATGAAAATATACATTCATAAAAAAAGAAGATTATAATTTTACCGAAAATATTCGCAAATACTCAGTTATTAAAAAGTATGATACAGAAAGAATATTTTCTGTCTAATAATTCATAAATTCACACTTTATGTTCCTAAGATCAAAATATATATATATATATATTTATATATAATATAATTTTATTACAAATCAAGAAATGAAAATGTAATTCTAAGGAATCAATTTATAAAAAGATCAATCTATAAATTCTCTGGTTGTTCAAAAAGTAACAAATAATATTTTTTTCTGATTAACATGATGATTATTACCAGTAAAAAGTAAAACCAATGCTCAATACTCAAAATCCAAGTTCAATAGGATCTTTTTTACAAAGATCTAAAAATAGATAAAAACGTGTTACAAAAAAATAGATTTTTACAAATTTTTTTAGGTTATAGAAATTTAATTATTTTTATAAATGGAAAAATTTTTATGAAATTGTATCACAGAATAAAAAAGTATAAAGTGAATGATTTTTCTGTTTAACACATTAAACTTGTCATTTTTTTTATGTGAATTTTGAAATGTATACAGAAAATTATCTGTATCTTCATAGAACAAGTATTTTTATTATTTTCTAGTGAATAAAAAAAAATCAATACCAATTAAAAAATCTTTATAATATAAAAAATCATTAAAACGATTTAAAAAATAATGGATAAAGAACATCATTTAAAAACTAAACGTTTTTTAAAAAATATGTTTGTGTTCAAAAGTAATATTCAAAAATATTTTATACACATCAAGTTTCTGCAAAAAATATTTAATAATTTTTTTATAAGCAATTCGAGAAAAAAGCAATTTACCAGGAAACGAAACTAAATTTTCATTAAATAACAATAGTTGCATCCTATATAAAAGCAAGGAATTTGTAATCATTGGGTTGTCTAAGAAAAATAAATTATTAAAATTCAGTGCTACTGTAGAGCAAGCAATGGATTGGAAAATCATTACCAAGAACGGAAAAGATTTGTTTGAAAAAATCGAGGAATGAAAACCATACTCATTTTATGAATTTCATCATGGAGGTTCGGGATAGAGGAACGTTCGTCCTGTCGTATGGCCGATTAAAAATTGAGAAGATTTTTGTACTCTGCGCAAATTTCGTTCAAAACTGTATTTTCAATGAATCATGAGTGTTCAAATACAATGTTCAATGACGAAATTATAGGTGTTTCAAGGAGAATTCTGATACAAAAAGCCAGAGCACAACATCATAAAGATCTAAAAAGTTTTATTTGCAAAAGTCCAGAATGAAAATCTGATTGCCTTTTCCGATATAAAGTGTGATCTATAAAAATTTATGTTGTCTGTAGGACAAGTAGTATTATTAGCTACTTCAACATTAGAACTATTGAATGTTGAAGTATTAAAATTATTACCATGTATTTCTCAAGTACAACCACAATGTAGAGTAAGAGTGATTGGTTCTTATTGTATAACAATTCTTAATAAGAAAAATTACTTCAGAACGAAGAAGACATGACAAAAATTCAGATTCAAAACTTCTTTTCACTTTTATTTAAAGATTCTGGAACTAGTAACGGAAAATAGAAACTTAGATACAAAATAAATATTTTCCAACTTATCAATAAAAAGAGAACATTTTAAAAAATATATCACAAATATATATTCTTCCAGTTTTTGAAAATATTTAGTAATGTTTCGAAACAAACAAAAACAAATTAATCCAAATGAACAGAAAAAAATCAAAAGTATATAAAACTTCAATCTCGACAGATGTTTAGCGAAATACGCATGATTTCTGCAAATTATTCTTCTGAAGATAAAAATTCACGAGCATGAAGAGATGTTCACGACAATACTTCGTGATGCCAAGCATCGACCATTCGAATAATCATTATTTGAAAAATAAATAAAAAGGAAATGTAAAAAGAAAATTATAATTTCATATATTACAATGTCAACAGAAGGATTGAAAATAAGTTGTTTGGAAAAATTCTAGTTGTATTTTTTATTCCAAGTAATATTTATTTACTTGAAATTTAATCCATTAGAAATTACACAAATTTCAATTTCTACAAGAAAATAAGTGCAAAAGTTTTTTTTAAGAATTTTCAATCGAAAAAGATATCTGTTATATTAATACATAATTACCTTTTAAATAACTCAAAAAATGATTGTTGAATATAAAAAATATTCAAATTAGTACTAGGAATTGGAACATAATTTTAATTAAATAAATGAAAAAAAAGTTTAAATGTTTTATTTAATTAAATTTGAGTTATAAATTGAATAAATTCTAATTTTTAGTAATGAAATCTAAAAGAATTGAATTTTTTAAAAATGTATTATCATATTTTCAGATGCTGACTACCAACATTTCATGGATATTTATTTTCCAGTAATTAAAAATAATAAATCCAGTATTGACAAACAATTTTATTCTCTTAAACATATGCAAAATGAATTAATCAAACTTGGAACAAATCATAAAAAATCATACATGTTTTTTTTCTAATGTTAAAAAGAAATTAATTAAGGAACTTGGAATTTGATTTTCAATACAATCGTATTTCAAATTGTAAAATCTAATAATTGATAAAATATTTCAATTTGCTTTCTTTTAATGAATCCACATATAAAAATTTGTCAAAAAATCAGGTGAAATAATAATAAATTTGAATTTGTACAAAATCCAAGGAATTGAGTTTTTAAATTATTAATTTTATTCAGTTTTCCGAAATTCATCACCAAAATTGCAAATATTTTAAAATAATAAATTCAATACTGATAAACGATTTAATTGTAAAAAACATTAATTATTCGAACTTTAACTAAATCAAAAAAATAATATTTGAAATTAGAATTCAATTTTCAGTTTAATTTCAATTTTAAAATCTAATTGAAATTTAATTTTCGGTTTAATTTTAATATCTGAGTGATAAAATTGGAAAAAAAAACAATTAAAAATCAGTTAAATTAAGTTTGAATTGAAAATTTATTCAATTTTCAATTTTTAAAAACAAAACGTGAAGAAATGAATTTTAAAATAATTAATTTAATTATTATAAATAAATTTAATGAATTTACTTTCTGAATCCAATAATTTTATTCTCTGAAAAATGTGAAATAATAATTAATCAAAAGTAAGTCATTATCTAACTACTGATAAAGTATTTCAATTTTGAGTTATTAAAATGTTTTTTTTTTATCAAATATTTCTAGAACAATTCATACCAACATGAAGATATTTCCTAGTAAATAAAAATAATAAACCCACTACTATCTGTGAAACAAATTGTCTTATTAAAAAATGAAAACTCAATCAAATAAAGTGTTTGAAATTAGAATCTCAAATTCAAAAATATAATATTTATATAATTGTTAAAATCTGACAAATGATCAATTGATTTAAAAATATTTATAACTATATTTTTTCCAATCGTTAGAAAATGGATCAAAATTTTACTGTTCCAATCATTGAAGAACAAGAAGAGCTGACAGGAAAATATGGTGTTGCAAAATTCTCTTTTTAGAGTATTAAATTCAGAGATTATGGAAAACAATTTAAGAAATGATTGAAAATAAGAGTCACTCTTTGTAAATACTCTTCATCAAATTACGAATTTGTTATTAAATTTTCTTGTGAATATTTTCAAATAATCCAGTATTAAAAACAATAAATAACTAATCTTTCTTTCATAATAAATTCTCAAAATATTGGAATATATATAATAAAAACATAACCTTGGAATATTTTATTTTAGAAATTGATAAAAAAAATATAAAAAGCAAATAATATCATAAACTATTTGATGCAGAAAAGAATGATTACGGGAATTATAAGTTTGCCATAATATTGAGTACCAAAATTATTAGTAAAAAATGGAATAAAAATAAATGTTCGTTTTATTTTACAATTTTTTTAAATAAAAAAATTAATGAATTATTTAAATTACTACCTCTATAAATTGTTAAGAATATATCATTAAATTTTCTTATAATTTACAAATAGACATAAATAATTCCATAGTGAACTCATTTTTATGTACTAAATCTGAAGATATTTTTTTTTTTTAAATAAATTGTTTATTATTAATTTGTTGATACAACTGAAAACACATTAACAATTTTTTAAATGAAGTAAATAATTATAATTCGAAATGTCTTTCAAGAAAGACCACTATTGTAAAGACTAGTATGTCTAATAGATTCCCAGTTGATTGAAAAATCAAGTTCAATAAAACGATTCTGGAATATAAAAATTAATTGAAGATTGAAACAAATATGGAGTTTTTATAAGTCCATTAATTAATAAAATATTTAATTAATAAATCGAATAAAAATACTATTATAAAATGAATATACATTGATACAAAAAGAGAAAATAAATTTTTTTCAATGGAAAATTGTGAAATTATTATCAGGTAAATCGTCAAATGAAAAAGAAATTGTTTCTAAAAAAAAATACAATCTTAATTATAACAAAAAATTTAACGCTGTGTATTTCGAACCTAGTTTAAAATGAACACATTTGAGAAACGACTAGGAATAAATAGAAAGTTAAAAATTTATTTCCTTTGATAATCTCATAAATCTGGAAACAAAATCCAACAATTAGAATTATTATCTTATAGTCAAATATTTTTTCTCAAAAAATTCTGGTCACAACGCTCTTTCAAATAAAAGAAGAGTTTAATTATTAAGACTTTTCTTACAAGAAATGTTATTTTTTTTACTGAAAGTATATTCATTGTATTTATTATATTCAATTTTAGACAACATATTTTGATATAAAAAACTGTATTCTTCATGAAACAACAAGTTTTATTATTTTCTAGTATAATAAAAAAATCAAGAATAGTTAAACAATCAATCAATATAACAAACAAAAACAATCTTTTGCTTAAAAACTGTTGAACAAACTTTCCTAAAAATCCTAAATCCTTTAAAAATTACACAATTTTCAAAAATAACCTTTGAAAATAGTCTTCAAAAACTTTTCTTCACACCAAATTTTTTCAAAGAATAAAAGGATTTAGTTAAATGAGTTTTCTGTTTAACATAAGTTTGTTTGTTTCTGATAAATATATTATTTATTTACTAGTAAAAATTAAAACGCTCAATACTTAAAATGAAATAGAATATTTTTTATAGTTATGAAAAATTGTGAAAATTCAAAAGATGTGTTATAAAAATAAATTTTTACCAATTTTATTTAGGTAACAGAATTTTAATTATTATGCATTTATCTATTTATGCATTTACAATGGAAGTATTTTTTGAAATTATAGATCAAAGAATAAAACACAACACAAAGAACAAAAACATTTAGTTAACGATTTTTCTGTTGAACAGATTAAATTTGTCAATTTTTTTATATTGAGTTTTATCTGTATCTTCATGGAACAAGTATTTTTATTATTTTCTAGTACATAAAAAAATTCAGTACCAATTAAAAAAATTTCAAATATAAAAAAATCATTAAAATGATTTAAAAAATGTTGGGTAAGGGAACATCTTTGAAAAAGAATCTTAAAAACTATTTTACACGCATCAAGTTTCTACAAAAACGATTTAATAATTTTTTCATAAACAAACCGAAAAAAAATATAATTTAGCAAGAAACCATACTAAATTTATTTATATTGAAATTTAAAAGAAATGTACTATTTATATAGAAAATTTATAATAGAAAACCGTCTGTATTTTCATGAAACTTTTTTTTGTTGTCAATATTTAAATAATAAAAAATCATCAGCAATTAAACAGTGTTCATAAGTATATAAACAATTAAAGAATATTTGCAAATTGATTGAAAAATTCATCTTCAAAGACTCAACCTTCTTCAAAGAATAAAAAGATTTATTTAATGATTTTTCATGACAAGTACGTAAATTTTTAATTATTCATTGAGATTTTAAACTCTTCTTTTTTTAAATGGAATTTAAAAGGAAATAAAATACAGAAAACCTGCATCTTCATGGAACAACACAACACAAAGTATGTTTAGTGTTAGTTTCTAGTAAATAAAAAATCAAAAACAATTGAATAACGTTTACAATATAAAAATGTTATTAAATTTTTATAAAAATATTGTTCAAGGACCAACCACAAAAATTAAATGTCTTTTTGAAAATAAATTGTGCTAAAAGACAATCTTCAAAATAATTGTGTACAAGTTAAAGATTCCAAAAAAAGATTTGATATTTTGTTTCAATAGAAAAGAATTTAAAAATTCATTATTTACTTGCGTCACATCTGTATTTTTTATAATAAAAATTAGTATCAATGAAACTATATTCCATCAAAGAACAAGCATATTATTATTGTTAATATTGAAAAAGAAAATCATTAATTCAATAATACATGTTTTTAATAAAAAAACGATTTTAAAATAAATTAAATCCATAAATTTAATACAAATTATCTAATATTTTGATAATTTGTTCAAAAAATTGATTGTATCAAAAAATTATCTCCAGACTTTCAACTTTCTTCAATGACTAAAAAGTTTAGTTAATAATATTTCATGACAAGTACATAAAATTAATTTTAATTATTTACTGAGATTAAACTCCGTGTATTTTTTTATATTGAATTTTGTAAGAAATAAACTATTCATTTATAGAAAATTGTATATATAACTTCATGGAACAAAGTATTTTTATTGTTATTTTCTGATAGATAAGAAATCAATAACAACTGAACAATCTTTATAAAATAAAAACATTATTTTAGCAAATTGATTAAATAATTTTAGGCAAGGAACATCTACAAAAATGTATTCAAAAAAATATTGTACTAAAAATTATCTTCAAAAACATTCTTGTACGCATCACATCTCTACAAAAAAGAATTAATAGTTTTTTATATGAAGAGATTAAAAAAAGCCATTGTTGACAAAGAAACAAAGATCAATATTTATTTTTGAGATTTTCAAGAAACAAACTATATACAGGAAACAAGACAGTATCTTCATGAAAGCAGAAATATTATTATTAATATTCCAATTATAAGAGATCAATTAGAATTAAACAACGTTTTTAATGTATGAGAAGAGACAAAAAATTTTTTAAATTTACTACAAACTATTGTACAATGAATTAAATTCATAAATTTAATAAAAATTATTTAAAAAGTTTTTATTAAAAAAATTATTTCCAGGCTTCAAAACTTTCTTTAAAGAATAAAAATATTTATTTAGTTCCATGGCAAATAAGTAAAATTTTAATTATTTACTGACTTTTTCAATCATTGAGTTTTTACCCAATGTGTATATTTTTATATTAATTTTGTAAGAAATTAACTATTTATGTATAGAAAATCTATTGTATTTTGAAACATGAATTTTTATTGTTATTAATATCCTAATAACCATTAAACAATGTTTTTAATAGAAAAAACAATGAAAAACATTTTTGAACTGATTAATGGAAAAAAAATATTATGCAATTACATTCATAAATTTAATAGTAATTTTAAAAAATTTTCATTTTATGAAAATTCCAACTTTCTTCAAAGAATAAAAGTTTTAATGATTTCTCATGGTAAAATTTTAATTATTTACTGTGATTAAAACCCATTAAACTCAGTGTATTATTTTATATAACATTTGAAAGAAATAAACTATTTATAAATAAAAAATCGACTATATCATCTTCATGGAACAAGAATTATTTTTACTATTTATGTATATATTAATTGCTATACATATATATTAATTTCTAATAATAAAAAGTTAATATTAGAAATCAAGCATTAAACGTTATTATTATTTAACATTAATTAATAGCCAAAAGCAAACAATGCCTTTATAATATAAAAAAAATAAAAACGTTTTCAAATGACAAAATATTAATAAAGAAAATCTTTCATAAATTTAACAATTTAAATATCGTACTGAAAAATTTGGTTAGAAATTTTTTCTTCAAAAATTAGTTATTTTTCTTTTCTTTATTTACAAAAAATTAAAAATCTACATATATTTATGGTGAATTATTAAATCTTTATTAAATAAATATCATAATATCAAATCAATCAGCACATCTTTACAGACTCATAAAATTTTTAAGTTAATTTAAAAAAAATAGAAAACTTTTTATAAATTTAATTATCTTAAGGAAAGTGGAATCCGAAATATCAGAATAAAATGATTCGATTTTTATAAAATAATTATTTTCAAATATTGTATACTATGGATAGTTTATGATTCAGAGAAAAATGTCTTTCAACATTTATTTATTTATAAAGAATATGAATTTTATGCTTTTGTACATGAAGTAAATAAAATAGAATTTACATAAATAATATTCACATTTCCATTAATTTAATAATAATATTTGGAAGTATAAAAAAACTATCCAGTATCAAGAATTCAACAAATAAAAATTTATCAATAGAATGTGATCAAAAAAATTAAACAATTCATTACCAAAAACGTTGACAACCTTTGTATTTAATAAATAATTTTATAACAATTAATAAAATAACTTTCCAAATGAATAAAAAAAACGTTCACCCACAGAATTTCATAATTATTTCTTCTGCAAGGATTATCTTGATATAAAAATTACATATATGTTATATAATGTATATAATTACAATTATCTTTTCGAACATTGAGAAGAAAATTTTGAATTTCAAAGAATTTTAAACAATAAAACAAGTCAATCTGAGCATTTCAAAATTAGAAATTCAATTAATCAATAAAAACTGGTCGAGAATAATCAAATAGTTGAAAAATATTTTACAGTTCGATGAAAAACGCCACTCGTATAGAAATAAATTTATAAGAGATACAAATCGAATTGAAAATTATGCAGAAAAATATTATAAACAAATATCAGAAAAAAATCAATGTTTCTGAATGTATCAAAAGTTTATTTTTAAATAATAATTCTTTAAAAAGATCATCACACTTGAATTTTCTTGAAGGATTAAAAAATATTTTTTGATTTACAAAACTTGAACCAGAATTTCTTAAAGAAATCAAATAATTAGCGAGAAAAGACTGGTAGACAGTTCAAGATTTGAAAATAGAATGAAAAAATCCACTTTATAAAATTCACTAATGTTTCTTCAGACGAAAATGAAGAGAAAATATTTCTTGTATATTTAAATGAATGGAAAAATCGACACAAAAAGCACAGGATCGACGAAAAATACACAAACAAAAATAAAAACAGAAAATCAGAATTGTGAATTGCACGTCCAACCTCCTTAAAAATCAAACAGCAACTGACTGAGCGATTATCAGAATTCGGCTTTTATACTCGTACGTAAAGTGATTGTCGTAAAAAAAATATATTTTAATTATTATGAAATTTATTTGAAAACGTAACAATCAGTTGAAAACTAACTGATTTGTTTTCAATAAACGGTTTGTACTTTGATTGTCGATCGTGTATTTATTTATTTTTTCTAACAATCAGTATTAGGTGACAGATGTTCAATAATTGACTATTGATATAATTTAATTGTTGTTCATTCGTATTTTAATAGAAACACCATCATTCTCAAATAATTAAACTACACATTTTCAATACACAGAAAAGAGAACATTGGATACGATTTGATTCGAATCACGCATATGTTAACTTGATGTGGCGGCGCTAGTAGTAGGTCGTTATTTTTGAGCGCGATTTTTCAACATTCTTGTTACACATTTTACCCAAATACTTTGAAGTTTATTATAGGAAATGTAGGAATAGATGCCTTTATTAAAAGGAATCAAGAGAAATGTGTAGTCTGCTTTACCGAACCTGTATTTTCCGGGTTTTTATTAATTAAAATTTCAATTCAATTTTAATTGGTAATATAGGTAAAGAAATGATTTAAAATATACCTAAAATAGCATAAAAATAAAGTAAGCTAGCATAATTAAAAGAAAATTAACATTGTTCAATTTTTTCAAAATGACACTGAGGGACGACACACATACTTTCTTTTAAGACATTTTTGTACTAAACAGAAATGACAAACATTACAGATTTAGGTTAGTTTATAGTTTCAACGAGCACCTAAAGAATGAAAGTGATAAGTACGAACAGAGGAGTGTAAGGTTCGAGATCAACCTATTAATAGTGTCGCCTGGTGGCATTTACATTCCCTAGCCAGACAAAATTATAGTCAGAATATCGATTTTCTTATTTTAATAACACTTTTAAATAAACCTAGTCTTCCTTAAACCCATATTTGAATAATATTGACAAGAGATCGATCTAAAAATTAAATAAAATACGAATACTTTTTCAAAAACCAATTTTCCACTAATTTCATAAAACTAAAAAAAATCTTTCTGATCAAAAATGTTCGATCATTGATTATAGATCATTTTTGATTGCTGGCTTTAGGCATACCGTGATGACGATGCCATCTTCTTTACAGCCAACGTTCATCAAAATCCTTTCAAAATCATCAAAACTTTTATAACAAGGTAAACAAGTTTACATGCGTCACAAATTCTGTAATGCCTCAACGCGATCCACAAATCACAAGGAGAAGCACGCAATGAGATTGTTTAGTGATCTGGAGATTCTACCACTGTCGAAGAGTAGCAATATCAATGGGCAGCCTCCAAGAAGATTTTCGTCAACTTTCACTAAATCGCCTACAAACGGTATACCAACAACTCTGCTTTCATTGCCAAGAGAAGATTATCTATGATATTTTGAAGTTATCAAAATTTAAATGCCCACTCTATACCTCTCACGGGTTATGTTCTCTGACGCTTTAATATTTTACTGCTCCCAGAAACCTGGCTCAACGATGGAGATCACATGTCGATTCAAAATTTTTATTGTATCGCTCATTTTAAATGCATGAAGGTTAGAGATAGCTGTTGACCTAGAGTAGCTGTTTACCAAAACTCAAATGATGTGGCCACACCTAATCTAAACTTGACACTGTAACAGATACGCAATGTACCTGTTCTAAAAAAAGTTAAAAATTAAAATATCTGCGAATAAATCATTCAAAACTCTGTAAGAAGAGCCCATATTCATTTTTTTCAATTTTAAAAAATTTGCAGAAATTAAGCTAACAACTTTATCAACATATCAAATATTCAAAATACTCAGAAAAACTTTTGCGGGACGTACAAGAAACCAAAGAAAATGTAAAGTGGAGGAAGAGTGAAAAAAATTTCTTTGACCCCATCTGAAAAGACGAAATTGTATTTTCTTTAAACAAATCAAAAACATTTACACTTCTCTAAACCCGACATAATTCCAAGTTAACTCCTGCTATTGTGTACATTTACAACCGCCATTTTTCTTATATATATATATATATATATATATATATATATATATATATATATATATATATATATATATATAAAGACACCGAATTAATTCACAATCACACTGTATATAAAAACCTAATGCACAAAGATTTATAGCATCATTCATTCGACGATAATTAAAACAATAAAAGTGGTATAGAAATAAAATTCTAATTAGAACTAACTTTACTTATATAAGCACAGATGATTATTTTAAACGGGCCTTTAAACCATAATCTCAAAATGTACGCAGAATTGTTAATATTTTCAATGATTCAAGCATGAATAATATTATTATTCACCTGGGTAATACACGAAGATGAAAAGAGAGAAATACAATTATTGTTCTGGTACGCTGGCATTTGTAACGTTTCAGAGACGCCATATTTGTAAACATATATACAAACTTCTACAAATATATATATATATATATATATACATGTTACAAGACGTCCATTAGCGAATTGCTAATTATTGAGATTGGCAGAGTCTGCTTGGAGCGTCGTCTGAGTCGGTTTGCTTGTTGCACGTCTCAGAGAGTAGAATAGAAGATATCCCGTTGATTCGTTTGTTATTCCTGTAAAAGTGCGTTCCGTACGCCGTCTTAAATGATCTGGAAAACTTGTTTTTTTTTTTTAGTCGTGAAAACATTGTCTGTGTCTTCCGACGTCTCGGTCTTGTTCGTTTTTCTTTCATATCGATATCTTTATTTCTTTATGTCTGTGTACTATTTTATTACTACTTTGCTAGGATGTTTTTATTCCGTAATTAAAATTCAAATTAAATGAATGTATGTAGATGTTAATAAAAGTTGAATGGAATTCAAAGTTCATGTGCTATTTTGTTTGATTAAATGAAAGTGTTCTTTTTTGAGAGGAAATCATTAATTATTATAAAATCAGACCAATTTAGAGGAATTTTTTAGAGGATATTTACAAAATACAAAAAATTAAAGAATGTCTGTTTGGATGGGGGCCTTTATTATTTGAGATCACTTTATATTATTATTGGTTGTACGACTGTGTGAAATTTTGTTTTAAATTTGAAAAGACAGAGAAATATTTTAAATTTTCTAAAAAATTTTTCAGAAGATTTTCTGACTCAGATTGTGCTTTTAGTAGGTCAGGCGCTTTAAAGAAGGTATAATTTTAATTAAAAATCATAAAAGACAGTACGCATTCAAATTCTAAAAAAAACAACGAATAGATTACCGAAATTCGTGAACTTATCCAATGAGAATCGATGAATGATAGGAAAATGACAGAACAAGAAAGCATATAATATGGAATTCGCCAAAACATTTTCATCAATACTTTAGACATGAGTTATGTTGCTGAAACGTTTGTTATTCTTTTCGACGGAAGACCAGAAAGAGAACAAAATAGAATTCTCAAAAGATCTTTCAGAGAAAGCGAGCCAGACTTGTTAAATATTTTTCTTGGATTTCATGTTTCTGAAACTAACGAGAATCCGTTAAAACAGTACCATTTTCAGACGATCGAAGAGATAAAAGGGAATTAAGTGTTGAATCTAAGAATGATTTCCGAAAGGGCTTACAAGGAGTGCTTCTAGAAATGAAAAACGTGTTCGCAACGTTATGTATTGGGTCTGTAGAAAAATAATTGCGGTTTATGACCTTCAAACTTATATACATTTACAGCTTGTTTAATTTTCGTAGCTGTTTTCAGTGGTCCAGAACTGTTGGATGAATAACGCCTACATAATTTTTGTACAAGCCTTCGAATTGTTGTGCGTGGTTCTGATTCAACTAACACTTTTTGTTGGTCGTTATGAACTGAAGAAGAACGCTTACGCTTATTTTCTTCATCTTCAAGGCTTTCGTTCCAAACACGAAATTTTTGGAACCGCCATTGCCTCGTACGTTCCCTAATAGTACCCACACCAAAAGCATCATTTAATTTACAAGCAGTTTCTGTTGCTTTTCCACCCATTATGAACTCATACAAAAAACTTATTTTATTTGCTTCTTTTCCTTTTTTAATTCAATAGCCCAATTTGAAGCAAAATTAGTAATAAAACCATTGTACCGATGTTATCAAATACAGGCCGGAAAATCTACTTTAAAATTATATTAACAATAAATAAGATGAAATGACACTTGCATTGACAAAAATAAAGGTTAGATTTCAGAAAACAAAAACCTCAATTATTTTCGTACTAATCTAGTGGCCGATATAGGCAAGCGATTTACGTTTAACCGCTCTCCTGATGATATTTCACTCAAAATTTTGACAAAATTAGAGAATAGTCTCTAGTATCTGTTTGAAGAGGAAACTCGTTCACAGACTAGTAGTGGAGAACAAACTTTCAGGGATCCGAAAGTTCGAAAACTTTACTGATATTATTTCTTCCAGCCCGGCACCACCCTTTTAAAACCCTCCGTGACGGTGCAGTAAAGACAGTTTACAGCTGACATTTTTCATGAAAATTACTGTTTATGTGGATATATAAGAATTTTTAATTAGTTCAACATCCATATAAATACTTATGCCACCGATTAGTATCAATATAACATGTTCTTTGCAAGAAAATAAATAAATATGATAACAAATATCACTCTACACTTCCTTAAGACAAACATTTGACGATCAGTTAATTGATATTTATTGAACAACGCATGCGTACCAGTGTTTGAGATTAGTTTTGAAATAAAAGTGAGAATCGGAGCGGTTTCTGTTACGATTTATTAAAATTCATTGGCGATTGTACCGAATAATAGAGGACGACACGGTATATCAGTGTTATGTGAGTAAGAGAAAGAAGGATATTTGTAAATAAAAACACACGGCCTGCTGC